>JACEVL010000526.1:1175000-1470000 GCA_020284085.1 Aporrectodea caliginosa
CTGAAATAAAGTAAAGTAAAGGATTAATGTAAACAACAGCGCATGAAATAACCAATTCGACACCATTAATAAAAAGATCCAGTCTATTATATTAAAACATCGGTTAAGTAAACTACTACAGTAACTGCTACTGCTAATTTATTAGTAGTAGTTTGGATCCACAGTTTTTATAAGCTGCCGTTAAACTGTGGATCCAAACTACTATGCTAATAATAGACCTGCAATAAAAATAATCTTTTGTCTGCGGAAACGGTCTATGTTGTCATAAGCTGCCGTTAACCTCTGGATCCAATCCAACTACTACTGCTAAAGCAGTTACGTACACTGACAGGTCTTGTATCATGATAGTCCACGGTCTTTGGAATACCACAAGAGACACCTCTGCAGACGCTGGAACGAACTTCCCTCTGAATTTCGCCCATTCTCAGTTCCTCCGTTAATACCGACACTCACCCACTGTCCTCTTATCTACTACCCCTAGCGTTGTAGATATGTCCCAAGCTGCTGATTCTGGCTTATTTCTGGCTATTTGTGGGGATTCATGTCATGTTCTCTGAGGAATCTTCCCACCTACACAGCAAATCAAATATGACTTACGTCCAAGAATTCACAATTTTAATATCCCAATCAATAATAAATGTAATTACATACCACGTATCTTGTTTAAATATACATATTAATTGTCTTATAATTATAATTACTCGTATTTGTCTAGAATTATTAACGTTAGCCGGACTCTTTTAGTTAATTGTGTTACTTGTTTTGTCAACTGGATTATTTCGAAATTAAACGAATATTGAATAGCAATTGGTTAAAGAATAGTCTTATCTATCTAATATCTTGTGACGTCATAGGCTGTTAACGTCGATAGGATTAATTATTATTGTTGTACAGTTTTCACCGTAAAATGGCAAATGTTTCAGAACACGATGACGCTGAGCAATAAACGGAGTAAGAGCTGCGAAATATATATAACATCGTGTATAGCGTTTTAAAGGTGTTTAATGACAGCTTTTTATGTGTAACGGAAGCTGTTGTTCATATGATCGAGCACTAGATATTTTTAAGACAAGCCAGACGACAGTCAAGCGCAGTAACCACTGCACTTCTGCACTATTACACGGGGTTCACCGACAAATGCGCCCGTCACAAAAGCGCCCCGACAAAAGCGCCCCGACAATGCGCCCCGACAAATGCGCCAAAAAATCACAAAAAAACCCGACAAATGCGCTCCGTCAAAAGCGCCCCAAAATAACCGACAAATGCGCCCCGACAGCAGCGCCCCGACAGTAGCGCCCCAATATCAATAAAATTACTTGAGTTTGTTCTATACTTGCAAGAAAGAGGTTGTTTGTGTTTATTTAGAGGTATTTAGAGATATCTTGGAGAGGCGCTGTATACATGTTCAATTACATACATATATGCATACATACATATATGCATATATACATACATACATACATATATACATACCTACAGACATGCATACATACATACATACATACATACATACATACTAGGGTGGTCCTCGCTGCAAAAGAAACTTTGGAAGATGACTTTTCTGCAGGTGCTTTCTAATGAAATGGTTCATCTTTGTAAGAAAAAGGGTTGTGTGTAGCGAATGTCCTTGAGACCCCACACAAATCGTATTGCTAAGCACTATAAATATACGCTCTTATATATATGCATGTACAGTTAAGGTGTAAGGCTGCAGTAATTGTTAAGCTGTGTAGTGTATAGGATTAATGATTCAATTAATTAATTGAACCAGCGTCAGAACCAGCGATATAGATAATAATATTTAGCTAGGCTTCGGGGATAACCTGTGGTGCTGGGTTAATCCGTGACGATGTTGGCGAGACGTGATTGGTTGGATTAAAATACGGACCGTTGAGAACTGTCGTCTGCTAGGTGAACCGCGGTTTGCCGCCTTCACGCCTGGACTGCAGAATGAATCGCAAAGGATCAAGTCAGTGTTGTTGTTGACTGCGAACGCTTCGGTAGTCATACGAGGCAGTTTAACGAACAAACTCCTGATCGGACAACAAGTTTTGGTAATTTGTTGATCGAAAGACGATCAGTAGAGGAAGTAATGTTAGGAGGTGTCCGCTGACACACTTCGTTGAGTAGCGAACGTTGTAAACTTTAGAGGACTATCGAAAGTCACGTCGTTTCAACTTGCGATCGACTGGGATTGATAGTTAACGTCAGTATCGTATCAACAGTGCGATTATAATTCAAGCGTAGAACGTTTTCGTTTGCGAATTATACGAACTCTGACTTTGGTGTTTGATTCGCCACGCAATCATCATCAAGATCTAGCTAAAGGATTAGCTGGAAGAAGCGCTAATTTCAACAAGAAGAATCACTTCCAGCAGAATGACCACAACAAGAAGAAACATCGAAAAGAACTTCATCAGCCTGAAGAAAGCCAAGTCAACCGAGAGGGAGATTGAGGACGCTCTACCGTAACTGTACGACGAGCACCAGTTCAAGTGAATATAACTTTTCATCACAAAGAGTTGTTTGGGGAGGTTAGCTTAGGGCCTTATAAAACATAAATTTAAGTAGTCAATGATGCTGGTTCTAAGTAAGGATTGTAATCTATGAACTAATGAATAACTAGTCTTTCTAGAATAGGTAAATATAGCATCAACATTGTAATATAATTGTATTTAAATCAGACATTTGTTGAACTAATTAATATTCAAAACTCAAGACTGTCTTCATTGAACTCTACTATAAATGATAGGCCTTACATACATTGCTATCTCCGCCATAGAGAGATAATAAAGTAACGTGAGTAAGATCCAACTCTAAGCTCCCCTTATAGAGGCAGGGGACCCGTTACATGAGTGGTGGCATTTCGTCCGGGATAGAATTAGACAGATAGAATAGACACGAGCTTAAGTTAATTAATTTTGAGATTGAAATCGAATTCAACTCACTTGGCAGCCATTTGCAATTTCTTGTTGTCGTCTGATTGGCTTATTAGTAGTCACGACGTAATAGTGACGTCAGTTCGGTGAGGTCAGGTCAACTGCATATTGAAAGTGTAGTCACGACGTAATAGTGACGTCAGTGAGGTCAGGTCAGGTCAACTGCGTACCGAGAGTGTTGAACGCTATAGGTAATTAGCGGTAATAACGAGGTTGGGTCAAGGTTATACAACTATTTATAGCCTTAAGGAAATTTATCAGCGCAAGGCTGAGATTTTTCATATAGCGCCAGCAGTGCCTATAGTGAAAATAACGCAAGATGTCCGCAGAATATCAGAAATGGATGAAGATCGGACAGGAACTGGGTTTCGAAAATAGTGAACTTAGGGAATTTATAAAAGAAAGGCAGGCAGAAGCCAAAGAGGAGAAGCGACGTTTGGAAGAGCTTGAAGCTAGGAAGCGTACGGAAGAGCTTGAAGAGAAGCGTCGTACTGTAACAGAAGAGCTTGAAGCTAAGAGGCGTACGGAAGAGCTTGAAGCTAAACGTCATGGAGACGAATTAGAATTGAAGCGTATAGAAATTGAGAATCAGAAACAGATAAAACTAAGAGAACTAGAATTGAGGACGGAGTATAATGCTCAGCAAAGAAACAGAGGTGACGTACTTGGGAACGGAGGAGATTGGGATAATACTGGACGAAATAATAATAATGCCAAGAACATAAAAATGCCAGTATTTAGAGAAGATAAGGATTGTTTAGACGCCTATCTCTTAAGGTTTGAGAGAACGTGCACTGCGTATAACGTAGCAGAGAATATGTGGGCGTTGACACTTGCTCGATTCCTCGAAGGTAAAGCCCTGGAAGTGTACCAGCGAATGGAAGCAGAGGATGCCCAAAATTATGAGAAGTTGAAAGATGAATTACTCAGGAGATTTAAGTTGACTGAGGGTGGATATCGGAAAAAATTTAAGAAATCTTCTAGAGATGAAGATGAAACGGTTTCACAGTATGTTGAACGACTTAGGAGGTATCTTAGGCAATGGCTACAGATGGCAGAAATTGGTGAAGGATATGAAGGATTAGAAACTCTCATTCTGAGAGATCAGTTTTTCATCGGTTGCGACAATGAGATGAGAAAGTTCTTGAAAGAAAAAGGGAAGTTGGAGCTTAGTGAGATGCTAAAGCAGGCCCAGAATTTTCTCGATGCTCGTGAATCAGATGAAAGAAAATGGGTACATAGTGGCAAGAACAAGGATAAAGATAATAAGTATCATGGCAGAGAGTTTGAGCATACAGACAGGAGTAGCCCGATTGCAAAACCAGATAGAAGCAAGGAGCAGCGCGAATATAAGGATAGAAACCCGTTCAAAAGTGGTTGGAACTTCAATGAGAATAAGAAAGAAAGAAATTATGGAGAAAATAGACAAACAGGATGTTTCCGGTGCGGGTCTACAAAACATAGAATAGCTCAATGCGATAAGGGTGATAGACAGATGAGAACGCATCAAGTAGCAATGATGAGATGCGAAGAAGAAGAAGAGGAGGACAAGGAGATGGCAATATTGTATTGTGCCATAAAACCGGAACTGAGTGATAGCGAGGGGGCTTGTAGTGAAAACGAGTTCACTAAGACCATGATGGTCAATGGACATAAAGCTGCGTGCTTATATGATACAGGAGCTACAGGAGTGGCGGTGAAAACTGATTTTGTGAATAGAGATCAGTACATAGGGAAAAATAGAACCTGTGTTTTCACAAATGGAGCGAAACAGAAGTATCCTGTAGCTAGAATAAAGATTAAAGGTGAATGTTTCACAGGCGAAACAGAGGCCATTGTTGTTGATAGTCTAGTGACAGATTTGATAATTGGGCCTAAATTGTGTAATTGGACTAGACAAGAATCTAGGACAGAAGGTACTGAGATGAGTGGAACAGTTAGAACTAGCAGAACTAGTGATGTTGTTAGCAATGTGAGTGGAAGTGTTCCATACATGAAAAATAATCCACAGGTAGACAAGCAATGTCTAGCCGAGAAGGATGGACGTGATGACGTCATTGGAAGACGCGTACAGAATAGCGCGGCAAATAAAAATGGCGGTGTGTTGATAGTTGGATCTGAGACAGAAAAGATAGCAGATTGCAACACACGCGCACTAATTGAGAAACGAGTTCGGACAGAACAACCCTTGAAAGTGTCAATCTCAACTGATTTGGAAGTGACTCCAAATAAATTACTTAGCGTCAAGCAAAAGGAAACTAACAACAGGAAAAGTAATCACGAGTTGTATTTGAATGAAAGGAGAAGTGAAGGAGATAGAAGTGAAAAGATCGATTGTAAGAAAGGTTATCGAAGACCTTATACATCCGATTGGAGGAATAAACAGACGGACGGAGTCAGACACGATGATAGAGTGAGGTACAGAGGAGACTATCTGAATAAGTGTGAACCTGGTTGGTGTAAGAAAGGAAGGAATGTAGTTGGAAGTAGAGTGAATAAGAAGTATTGGAAACAAGATAGCGGCAGATCTTGTGTTACAAATTGGAGAAGAGATCAAAGAGAGTTTAGAGGCGAATGTTCAGACTGGCGAAGGCCAGCTAAAGGAGTTTATTCAAGAGTGGATATAGCGGGAGGAATTAATGAAATTGGTAATGAGAAAAGAATGGAAGAGGAGTCGTTGAAGAGAAGAAGGTGGATGAACCTAAAGAGGAATTCTAATGGATTTGAGAGAGAAGTTAGAGTGAGAGATGGTTATGTACCTGATTGGAAATGGAGAAAGAGGTTTAATGAGAACCGAGGAGGATCAAATAACTCTACATTTGGAAGAGGATACGAAGACGATTAAGGTGATAATCGAATATGTCAATTCGATGTTGTTGATAATTAAGTATATCTAAGAAAGGAGTTTAGATTATAAGGTAGATTAAATAGTAAGTTACTTAATTTGCTGATTGAGTTATAGATTAATATTCTGTATACGCAGGGTGTAGGACTCTATAGAGGTCAATTGGGGTTAGTAATTTGGTGTTGTAAATAGTAAAGACCTTACTTGATGCCAGATCGTACTGGCAAATGCAAATAAAAGAATGGTAAGATGACCATTAATGAGCAAAAGGAGTCATATTAGGATGTAGAGATAAATCCTGAGTTGAGTGTAAGTAGAGAAAGGAATTGTTGAGTTTAGTAGAGGAGTTTAGAGATACTCTTATAGATGTGCCTTGTAGAACTATAGTGTGATTGAACACGAAAACGTTGTAGCAGAATACTTGAGCAGAGGACTCCAGTAGAGGAATAGAGTAAAATTGATAGATATAATGACGAATAGTATCTAAATAAATTAGTAAGTAAGTAAAGAATTATAAGGTAAAGTAGTAAGGTGATGTTTAATGTTATTAATCAAGCTAATATTGGTTAGTAGTAGAATTGATATTTAGTCTAGTCTAAAATATAATGTATAGGATAAGATATAGAAGATGATTAGAATAAGTAAAGGTTATTAGATGAGTAAGTGAATAGGTAGTCTTTAAGTAACGATAAGATTTGTGTGTAGTTATATAGGACATTTAATATTTAAGATTTGTGTCCAAATCTTTGTTTGTGGGGGTTTATGTAGCGAATGTCCTTGAGACCCCACACAAATCGTATTGCTAAGCACTATAAATATACGCTCTTATATATATGCATGTACAGTTAAGGTGTAAGGCTGCAGTAATTGTTAAGCTGTGTAGTGTATAGGATTAATGATTCAATTAATTAATTGAACCAGCGTCAGAACCAGCGATATAGATAATAATATTTAGCTAGGCTTCGGGGATAACCTGTGGTGCTGGGTTAATCCGTGACGATGTTGGCGAGACGTGATTGGTTGGATTAAAATACGGACCGTTGAGAACTGTCGTCTGCTAGGTGAACCGCGGTTTGCCGCCTTCACGCCTGGACTGCAGAATGAATCGCAAAGGATCAAGTCAGTGTTGTTGTTGACTGCGAACGCTTCGGTAGTCATACGAGGCAGTTTAACGAACAAACTCCTGATCGGACAACAAGTTTTGGTAATTTGTTGATCGAAAGACGATCAGTAGAGGAAGTAATGTTAGGAGGTGTCCGCTGACACACTTCGTTGAGTAGCGAACGTTGTAAACTTTAGAGGACTATCGAAAGTCACGTCGTTTCAACTTGCGATCGACTGGGATTGATAGTTAACGTCAGTATCGTATCAACAGTGCGATTATAATTCAAGCGTAGAACGTTTTCGTTTGCGAATTATACGAACTCTGACTTTGGTGTTTGATTCGCCACGCAATCATCATCAAGATCTAGCTAAAGGATTAGCTGGAAGAAGCGCTAATTTCAACAAGAAGAATCACTTCCAGCAGAATGACCACAACAAGAAGAAACATCGAAAAGAACTTCATCAGCCTGAAGAAAGCCAAGTCAACCGAGAGGGAGATTGAGGACGCTCTACCGTAACTGTACGACGAGCACCAGTTCAAGTGAATATAACTTTTCATCACAAAGAGTTGTTTGGGGAGGTTAGCTTAGGGCCTTATAAAACATAAATTTAAGTAGTCAATGATGCTGGTTCTAAGTAAGGATTGTAATCTATGAACTAATGAATAACTAGTCTTTCTAGAATAGGTAAATATAGCATCAACATTGTAATATAATTGTATTTAAATCAGACATTTGTTGAACTAATTAATATTCAAAAACTCAAGACTGTCTTCATTGAACTCTACTATAAATGATAGGCCTTACATACATTGCTATCTCCGCCATAGAGAGATAATAAAGTAACGTGAGTAAGATCCAACTCTAAGCATCCCCTATAGAGAAGTAAGGGGACCCGTTACTAGGGTGGTCCTCGCTGCAAAAGAAACTTTGGAAGATGACTTTTCTGCAGGTGCTTTCTAATGAAATGGTTCATCTTTGTAAGAAAAAGGGTTGTGTAAGAAATGAGACCAATCAGCCTTTCTTTTCCACTGCCACATGGAGGTTGAAAATTATGTTGTTGGAGTGTTACGGCCGAGCAACAATTGCTCCGAATGCTGCAATTGTTACGCTGCAGTTATGTCAAAACTGTTTCGTTATTGACCCATAGTAAAGATATAACATAAGACAACATAAACAATTAAACATTAAACAGTAAACACAACAGTAAACACTATTTTCAATCCTTTGAGTCATTTGACTCATTTGTCCAGTCAGTAAATGTATCCAGCTTATCCAGCTGACTGTAGAATGTCTTGCTTTCTTGCACCATGAAACGTGACGATGGCACTCAACCACTTGGAGTAGGTACTGGCGCTGTTGTTCGTCCTTTGTGAGGACTTTGTTGTAGTCCTGTATGAGAGCTACCCCATGCTCTGCGAAATCGTTGACCACAGCGATAGCAAGCAGCACTTGCTGTGACGAAGTGAATGATTGATCATTCCGCCACTCTGCTGGGTCCTTGTCTAAGAACTCTGTGTTGAGTTTGAATGCTTGGAAAATGCGACTGGAAGCTGATGTCACGAAATCAACCACAGTCTTGGTGGCAATGGTGTCCTTGGCTGTGAGGTCAACACGTGCCCGCGTACGTGGATCGCCTTGGCTTTCTTCTTTGAGGGCAGCCACCATCTTGCGTTTAGTGTCCATTGAAACGCTATCATCAAAAAGTGCAAGTCCTGCAAGATCCTCGCTTAGGTACCATAGATGATTCGCAAACTTCTTGCTGGTGGCCTGTGCAATCTGTGGATCAGGAAATGAGATCAGTTCCTTTAGGAATGCTAGGTCGCTAGCCGGAGCAGCAACAGCAGACGATGCAGTGAACCAGGCTTTCACGTACAGCATTGCGCTGAATGCTACAAATCGCCTAAAACCCTTGAGTTCTCCAAGTGGTTAAGTGGAATTGTTTGCGAAACATGTAGATTTTCAGCCCATATAGATGACACGTGCCATCCACCTGGCGCGGTGAAAGGCCCCTGGTTGGATGAATCTGGTTCCCCTTGGAGGATGACCGCCGAAGAGAATGATGGTTAATTCGAGCAATTCACGATAGTCATGACGAGGTTGCATTTGTCGGGGCGCATTTGCAGGGCGCTTTTGTCGGCAGGGGCGGGCGCATTTGTCGTGGCGCATTTGTTTGGGCGCTTTTGTCGGGCGCATTTGTCGGGGCGCATTTGTCGGGCGCTTTTGTCCGAGGCGCTTTTGACGGGTCACCATTACACGGTGACGTTTGATGACGTTTGCTTGACGATGCCTTGGTTACATAGATGTTTGACATCATAGGAAAATATCGCAGGGGCGGACTTAACATTCTGTTCTATTGCGCTCTAAGAAGGTTACCTTTGATGACGTTTGCTTAACGTTGCCTTCCTAACAAAGATGAATGGCGTAATGGCAAAACAGTGCAGTGGCGGACTTTACAATCTGCCGCCTATTGGCCAAGTTTTGTCTGCCGCCCTTGTATAATGCTAAAATAATTTCTTTCGACGTCAACCGACTTTGTTGCCATAAGATGTCGTTAAGCTCTGGATCAATCGATGTTTAATTTATTAAAATTATTAATGTGAGGTTAACTTTTTCGAGCCTGGCCACCGTTAGATGTTGCTAAACACTGAATAAGAGCTTTCTAATAAGACACCCTTAAAACGCTTCAACCGATGTTATAATTATTCACTGTTAATAAAGCCGACGTTCTTTTTGGCCTTATTGAACTTGTTCAGTTAGTTAATTCCGTCGTTGCCATTATCGCGTGGTGCCAGCCCCAAGTCTATATAAAGGACAGGGGCGATGTCAATGTCCCTGGCAGCCATAAAAGATTATGCTAAACACTGGCCACTGCCAGTGCTGGATTTGCGCAATAGTATAATGGGTCAAGTAGCTGAAATGTCAGCATTGAAGGCGGGGTTCAAATCCCTGTAAACGTTGAAGGAGATTTTAACACTACCACAGTGTGTTACAGTAGTTCTATACGGTCTGTCCGTTATTTAGCGCTGTTGAGGTCTTAAGCTTGTGGCTCAAACTTGATTACCAGCCGTTGACTCATTTTTGGTTTCCTTACCTACCAGACTTACTGTTTCCGAACACGGAACTTTTCCACAGAGAAAGAAATAAGAATCCCAACTTAGGCCTTTGCACTCTTATGATGTTGCGGGAAATCCGATAAAAAGGTGTCTAAATTAAGCCGCATATATCAGTTGAAAAATCAATTGTTTAACGACATCTTGTGACTGACAGGGACGTTGGCGTCACTCGAGAGTTTAACGACTTCAAAAAGCGTTGACATCGACAAAAATTAATTTGATCAGGTTTCACCGTTCCTGTGGCATAATAGTAATACAACCGTAATATTAATATTGAAGGGAGTTTCACAACATATGGTAGAAAAAAGCATTAAAGTTGTTGAAATAAAATGTAAAGTCATATTTCGTCAAGTAGTTTCTGCTCTTTAATGATGTCTTGCAGAGAACGTTGACATCGAAATGCAAAATAATTTTTTACAGTTTTACCGAAGCACCTATTATACCCAGGACCGGAAACTCCTCTACAACGTCATGTAACCAGTTTTTTGGCGTAACTCGGGGTGAGGAAAATGTCGCATCTTGTTTACGTTACAAACGCAATCAGTTAATTATGAAATATTAAGTTATATGAAGGCGATTGTACGAATAATTATGTTTGCGAAGGAAAAAATTGCCTCTGGAGTTTTAAGACATCATACTTGATGTCGGAATACAAATTTTAAATTGGGCCATATCTGTGTTTAAGCGTGAAACGGATACACACTATTTTCCTCTAAAATAGATTACTTGACTTTCACCTTCGAACGGCAAAGGTTTCAATACGCAATGAAGCCGTAGCGACGAGAGCATTTCCATTATATGTAACGGTAACATTTGCTCTCTTGCTCGAAAAATGTACAGCTTCATCTTCAGACTGCAGATTTAGATAATAATTATTATATAGGGTGACACGAAAGTTCGTTCACCGTTTTCAAAATGCGTTGTCTCAGTAACGGATGCATATTTCTTTATAATATTTGGTCAGTACATACATAAGTCAAATGAAAGATACTGGTAAGAATTTGATTATGATTCGGTCAGTGGTTGTCATTATTTATAAGAAAATGTAAAGACCACCAGTTTTTGCGGAAAAACGGCATTCATCAAATTAACACAGTAAGGGAAATGTGTAGTGTCGTACAAAATAAGACACTGTTGTTACCTAGGACATAAAGACGTAGGCTATTAGCGTACAGTATCTCCTTTCTGTTTAATGACAACACTGACTCTATCCGGCATAGACTGGATCAGCGTATGAAGTGTCCCAACTGCTATCGATCTCCATGCTCGTTGGAGGCAACGTTTGAGCTGATAGACGTTTTTTGGCTCAGGATCTTTATAAACGCTGAGAGATAAAATACTCCAAAAGTTCTCAATAGGATAGAGGTCCGAAGTGGCTAGACGACAACCTCCCGTCACACATAATGCCGAAAGATTGGCCACCCAACTCTCCGCACCTCGTTTATCAGCTCAAACGTCGCCTCCAACGAGCGTGGAGATCGATAGCAGTTGGGACACTTCATACGCTGATCCAGTCTATGCCGGATAGAGTCAGTGCTGTCATTAAGCAGAAAGGAGATACTGTACGCTAATAGCCTACGTCTTTATGTCCTAGGTAATAAGTAATAACAGTGTCTTATTGTGTACGACGCTACACATTTCCTTTACTGTGTTAATTTGATGAACGCCATTTTTTCCGCAAAAACTGGTGGTCTTTACATTTTCTTATAAATAATGACAACCACGGACCGGATCATAATCAAATTCTTACCAGTATCTTTCGTTTGAATTATGTATGTACTGACCAAATATTATAAAGAAATATGCATCCGTTACTGAGACAACGCATTTTGAAAACGGTGAACGAACTTTCGTGTCACCCTATATATATTCGGTTTGTCATAAACAGTCTCGTATAAAAGAATTAATGTTCATAAACAGAACCTTTAGTTTCCATTCGACCTGACAGTTAGAAAGATAGTTAATCATGCCCAGTGATTGGCACAATAGTATTTCAAAAATAGATTTCTATTTTCAAAATTGAAAATACTATTTTATTTGGTAGTTTCAATATACTTTTGAAAAGTATTCTGTAGGAGTATTTTATGCTTTTGGATTGACATCGACTGATATAGTCACTTGAGGAGCCTCGATTTACCAACAGGCAGGAGATACAAGGCTGCGGTCTATCCCCATACCTATTCAACTTGATACTGGAGGCAATGATGGACATAGCGCTGGCAGATACAGAAATAGGGGTGAAAATAAATGTAACAATAGTCAACAACCTAAGATTTGCAGACGACATAGATCTGATGGCGGAAAGCGGAAGCCAACTGCAGGAACTAACGACCAGAGTACATGAAAGTAGCAAACGATTCGGGCTTAAGATCAATGGAGAGAAGACCAAAACAATGACAATTGGTAAGGAAAAAGAAAAGATAAACATCACCCTGGAAGGAGAGGGGTGTCCAAAATAAATTTTTTGGGAATTTAAATATGCACACCCTCTAATATTGTTGATTATATATAAATTTAATTTCCTGCAAAATTTCAGGTCTCTATGTCAACATTTGGGGGTTGCTCAATGAGGCTGAAGTTTCAACATATAAAAAAGCCTCGCTAATGCAATTTAATAGCAGCTGTAAACAAACAAAGCTTGAAATAAAAGTGTCACTGGTCAAATCATAGTTTGAATCATGGGGTGGGGGGTTCGTAGGCTCATAGCTTTCAGTCAAAAGTGCCATATAGCTATTAAGTATTATAGAGCCTCACTGTCCCAGTTCCTGGATGCTGTGAAATTTTGTAATTAAGCTACCGAAGACTAACACTTTAGCGTGTTCTTGCGAGCATTTGGTATTCGCTTCCTGTTGTCCTCAACAACCTGTATTAACTTCTGCATTGTTTGCTCTGATTTTGTGGTCGATTGGTAAAATGTGCTGAGTTTTTACTCATCAAAGCCACTGAATGCTCCGATGAATCATTAACAACTTCCAGCGACTTGACGACTGTTGTCACTGCTTGTCAGCGACGGTATCTCATTCCAGGCATCTGGATCGTCGACTGACAAAGTATCTATGCTTATTCCAACAGATTTCAAGGCAGCAGTTGAAGAGGAAGTCACCAGTTCATGCTGTGTCTTGTTCTCCAGCTGGTCACATGTTGCTTTAATCCTGCAAACGTTCCAGTCACTTCCCCTCTGGATAATTGATTGAACCATTAACCTTTATCTTCAGTGGAAACCTTCACAGAAAACAATGACAGTGGCACAAGTCCAAGGCACCACAGGTGGTTTGTAGCTTTTAATTGCAGCCTGTGACACACCTTGTTTATGTCAGAGTACTGTTTGATCATTTGGAACCGCAGCATTTCGTTAAATGCGGCATCGGCACCCACTACATGGAATGAGATACCGTCGCTGACAGGCAGGAACATAGATATGTGCTGCAAAAATACAAAACTCTGTAAGATTCTCCAACTCCCAAGTGGTAAGCTTGAATTCATCATGAAAGAGGTAGATTTTAAGGCAATAAATAACTTTAGCCATCCACCTCGCCATGTGATAAGCTCCTGGCGGCCAGAAGTGGTAATGTTTGGGAGTTGGGAGGGGACAGTCCAAAATTAGAAGTGTAAGTTCGATCAATTCTTTGTAATCTTATCTTGGTAAATATCCAGTGATGTCTGACAGGAAAGCTTGCAAGAATTAACACACTTCTTCGCAAAGCTGTTGCAGCAGCACGTTATCAAGTCGGGTGTCATTCAAAGATCTGTAGTGATCTTATGCATGTGGTGTTGACATGCTAAGTGCAACACATTTTCTGCATCAACTGTTCCAGCAAAGTACATGCGCTATGCTTCGTCCCTGTGTTTGATGCCGTTGTATCAAAGCACATGCCTACAACATCTGTTGCAACATCAGAGATTCAACAACTGGAATGCAGTCTTAGCTTGTGCCAGTCCAGTGCCAGAAGGAATTTTAATTACTCCGAGTATCTTATCTACGTTATGTCCTGTAACACAGAGAGCAATCCTGTCAACATTGCCATTGGATCCTCCGTGTTGGTGCCGTTATTCACATCTAGAACTTTGGCCTCATTGAGCAACCTCTAAAAGTTATTGAATTGCTGAACTTTTTTGACAGATGATATAGTATTGTAAAAGGAACAAAATGAGCCTATGTGCATTCGAATCGGAGAAAAATATTTTCCCCCATGTATTTCTGGACACCCCTACCCTGGAAGGAGAGGAGCTGGAGCAGGTGACGGAATTTGTGTACCTGGGGGCGTAATTACGGAGGACGCGGAGTCGACAAGGGACATAAGGAAAAGAATTGGGCTGGCGTCAGCAATGTTTGGGAAGCTGAGGAAACTATGGAGATCAGGCAACATCTCAACAAGAACAAAAACCAAACTATACGAAACACTGGTGATACCGGTCCTCACGTATGGAGCAGAGTCTTGGTGCATGAAAAAGGAGGACGAGAGAAGACTCCTGGTGGCGGAGATGGGATGGCTACGAGGACTACTGAATAGATCACGAAGAGAAAAGATACGGAATGAGGTGACACGAGAAGAACTGGGACAGAAGGAAACGGTAGTGGAAAGAATAAAGAAACGAAGACTAACATGGTATGGACATGTGATCAGGATGGAGAACGGAAGAATGCCGGCAAAGGCGCTGCACGGAGAGGTGGAGGGAACGAGGAGCAGAGGACGTCAGAAGAAGAGATGGATAGATAACGTACTGGAGGACATAGAAGACAGAGGATGGGACTTAAGAAGGGCAATAGAACTCGCAAGAGACCGACCGAAATGGAGAAGTTTTGTTAGAGCCTCATCGTCAGCGAATACTTGACGGAGGAGAAAGAAAGAAGAAGAAGAAGAAGGAGATGATTATCTGCTCAACGTGCACCCGGCCACTCGAAGGATAGCCGGACTAACGTCATCTACCATCACTGAGGGATTGTTGGGTGGTGGCGTTAACGCGTGCAACGGACGCTACCGCCTGTCGTCGCTCCAACATTTCCTCGCTGTTTCACCCATAGGCCTATAGGCTTTGAACTTCATGCCATATGTCAACTATGGATGGAAAACCGTTGGTTGCATGCACGTGTGTGCCTGGGCCTGACACCGGTGACTCTTTTAATTTTCTATTGAGTGTTTGGACGCTACCGCCTCATGAATCCATTTACTTCATGAAAATTAGCAATCAAATTCCGCAGACATATCTCGCTTTAGTGTATTGGTGTCGCTACATTACTTTCTAAATGAGTTTGCAATCAATTGTATAATCATTTCTATCGGGTTGGTCTTTCTAAATGAGTTTGCAATCAATTGTATAATCATTTCTATCGGGTTGGTCTTGTACTCTATCGGTTTGGCCTGTACTCTATCGGTTTGGCCTGTACTCTATCGGTTTGGCTTCTACTCTATCGGGTTGGCCTGTACTCTATCGGTTTTATCTGTACTCTATCGGTTTGGCCTTTACTCTATCGGTATGGCCTTTACTCTAACGGTTTAACCTGTACTCTATCGGTTTGGCCTGTACTCTAACGGTTTTACCTGTACTCTATCGGTTTTACCTGTACTCTATCGGTTTGGCCTGTACTCTATCGGTTTGGCCTGTACTCTATCGGTTTGGCCTTACTCTATTTTATCGGTCTCTATCGGTTTTTACTCTATCGGTTTGGCCTGTACTCTATCGGTTTGGCTTGTACTCTATCGGTTTGGCCTGTACTCTATCGGTTTGGCCTGTACTCTATCGGTTTGACTTGTACTCTATCGGTTTTGACTTGTACTCTATCGGTTTGGTCTGTACTCTATCGGTTTGGCCTGTACTCTATCGGTTTGGCCTGTACTCTATCGGTTTGGCCTGTACTCTATCGGTTTGGTCTTGTACTCTATCGGTTTGGTCTTGTACTCTATCGGTTTGGCTTATACTCTATCGGTTTGGACTCGTACTCTATCGGTTTGGCCTGTACTCTATCGGTTTAACCTTGTACTCTATCGGTTTGGTCTGTACTCTATCGGTTTGGTCTGTACTCTATCGGTTTGGTCTGTACTCTATCGGTTTGGCCTGTACTCTATCGGTTTGGTCTGTACTCTATCGGTTTGGTCTGTACTCTATCGGTTTGGCCTGTACTCTATCGGTTTGGTCTGTACTCTATCGGTTTGGTCTGTACTCTATCGGTTTTTGACTTGTACTCTATCGGTTTGGCCTGTACTCTATCGGTTTGGCCTGTACTCTATCGGTTTGGCCTGTACTCTATCGGTTTAACCTGTACTCT
Source organism: Aporrectodea caliginosa (assembly GCA_020284085.1). Taxonomy (NCBI): domain Eukaryota; kingdom Metazoa; phylum Annelida; class Clitellata; order Crassiclitellata; family Lumbricidae; genus Aporrectodea; species Aporrectodea caliginosa. Next base: position 1,191,269 of record JACEVL010000526.1, read on the forward strand.
ATCCGTTTGGCCTGTACTCTATCGGTTTAACCTGTACTCTATCGGTTTGGCCTGTACTCTATCGGTTTGGCCTGTACTCTATCGGTTTGACCTTGTACTCTATCGGTTTGGCCTGTACTCTATCGGTTTGGTCTGTACTCTATCGGTTTGGCCTGTACTCTATCGGTTTGGCCTGTACTCTATCGGTTTGGCCTGTACTCTATCGGTTTGACTTGTACTCTATCGGTTTGGCCTGTACTCTATCGGTTTGGTCTGTACTCTATCGGTTTGGCCTGTACTCTATCGGTTTGGCCTGTAGTCTATCGGTTTTATATGTACTCTATCGGGTTGGCTTGTACTATATCGGTTTGGTATGTACTCTATCGGTTTGGCTTGTACTCTATCGGTTTGACTTGTACTCTATCGGTTTGGCCTGTACTCTATCGGTTTGGCCTGTACTCTATCGGTTTGGTCTGTACTCTATCGGTTTGGCTTGTACTCTATCGGTTTGGCCTGTACTCTATCGGTTTAACCTGTACTCTATCGGTTTGGCTTGTACTCTATCGGTTTGGCTTGTACTCTATCGGTTTGGCTTGTACTCTATCGGTTTATCCTGTACTCTATCGGTTTGGCCTGTACTCTATCGGTTTTACCTGTACTATATCGGTATGTCTTGTACTCTATCGGTTTGGCCTGTACTCTATCGGTTTACCTGTACTCTATCGGTTTGGCCTATACTCTATCGGTTTGGCCGGGTACTCTATCGCTTTGGCTTGTACTCTATCGGTTTGGCCTGTACTCTATCTGTTTGGCCTGTACTCTATCGGTTTGGCCTGTACTCTATCGGTTTTACCTGTACTCTATCGGTTTGGCCTGTACTCTATCGGTTTGGCCTGTACTCTATCGGTTTTACCTGTACTCTATCGGTTTGACTTGTACTCTATCGGTTTGGCCTGTACTCTATCGGTTTGGCCTGTACTCTATCGGTTTGGTCTGTACTCTATCGGTTTTACCTGTACTCTATCGGTTTGGCCTGTACTCTATCGGTTTGGCCTGTACTCTATCGGTTTGGCTTGTACTCTATCGGTTTGGCCTGTACTCTATCGGTTTGGCCTGTACTCTATCGGTTTGGCCTGTACTCTATCGGTTTGGCCTGTACTCTATCGGTTTGGTTTGTACTCTATCGGTTTGGCCTGTACTCTATCGGTTTGGCCTGTACTCTATCGGTTTGGCCTGTACTCTATCGGTTTGGCCTGTACTCTATCGGTTTGGCTTGTACTCTATCGGTTTGGCCTGTACTCTATCGGTTTTGTACTCTATCGGTGGTACTCTATCTAACGGTTTGGCCTGTACTCTATCGGTTTTGGCCTGTACTCTATCTCGTGATTTGTACTTTGGTTTGGATTGTACTCTATCGGTTTGACCTGTACTCTATCGGTTTGGCTCTGTACTCTATCGGTTTGGACTGTACTCTATCGGTTTGACTTGTACTCTATCGGTTTGGTCTGTACTCTATCGGTTTTGACTTGTACTCTATCGGTTTGGCCTGTACTCTATCGGTTTGGCCTGTACTCTATCGGTTTGCCTGTACTCTATCGGTTTAACCTGTACTCTATCAGTTTGGCCTGTACTCTATCGGTTTAACCTGTACTCTATCAGTTTGGCCTGTACTCTATCGGTTTGACCTGTACTCTATCGGTTTACCCTGTACTCTATCGGTTTTGGCCTGTACTCTATCAGTTTGGTCTGTACTCTATCAGTTTGGCCTGTACTCTATCAGTTTGGCCTGTACTCTATCGGTTTGGCCTGTACTCTATCGGTTTGGCCTGTACTCTATCGGTTTGGCCTGCACTCTATCAGTTTGGTCTGTACTCTATCGGTTTGGCCTGTACTCTATCGGTTTGGCCTGTACTCTATCGGTTTGACCCTTGTACTCTATCGCTTTGGCCTGTACTATATCGGTTTGGCCTGTACTCTATCGGTTTGGCTTGTACTCTATCGGTTTGGCCCTGTACTCTATCGGTTTGGCTTGTACTCTATCGGTTTTGGCTTGTACTCTATCGGTTTGGTCTGTACTATATCAGTTTTACCTGTACTATAATCGGTCTGGCTTGTACTCTATCGGTTTGGCCTGTACTCTATCGGTTTAACCTGTACTCTATCGGTTTGGCTTGTACTATATAGGTTTTGCCTGTACTCTATTGGTTTGGCTTGTACTCTATCGGTTTATCCTGTACTCTAACGGTTTGGCTTGTACTCTATGGGTTTGGCCTGTACTCTATCGGTTTGGCCTGTACTATATCAGTTTAACCTGTACTATATCGGTCTGGCTTGTACTCTATCGGTTTTACCTGTACTCTATCGGTATAACCTGTACTCTATCGGTTTGGCTTGTACTCTATAGGTTTGGCCTGTAATCTATCGGTTTCCAGCTTGTACTCTATCGGTTTGGCCTATACTCTATGGTTTTGGCGGGTACTCTATCGGTTTTATCCTGTACTCCTATCGGTTTGGCCAGGTGTACTCTATCGGGTTTGACCTGTACTCTATCGGTTTTGGACTGTACTCTATCGGTTTGACCTGTACTCTACCAGGTTTTTTACCTGTACTCTATCGTTTTGGCCTGAACTCTATCGGTTTAGCCTGTACTCTATCTGTCTGACTTGAACTCTATCGGTTTGGCCCTGCTCTACTCTTTCTGTTTGACTTGTACTCCCATCGGTTTGGACTGTACTCTTTCGGTTTTGGCCTGCACTCTATCGGTTTGGCCTGTACTCTATCGGTTTTGACTGCTACTCTATCGGTTTGGCCTGTACTCTATCGGGTTGGCTTGTACTATATCGGTTTGGTCTGTACTCTATCGGTTTGGCTTGTACTCTATCAGTTTGGCCTGTACTCTATCAGTTTGACTTGTACTAAGTCAGACTTTCTAGAGAGAAAACAATACAAAGTTCATGCCAATGAACAATTTAGAATGATGTAAAGCCATTCAATCTAATCTAAAGAATTCTATAGTGGCATTATCATAATGCAATAAAACAACAATATAAGTCAGACTTTCTAGAGAGAAAACAATACAAAGTTCATGCCAATGAACAATTTAGCAATATGTAAAGCCATTCAATCTAATCTGAAGAATTCTATAGTGCCATTATCATAATGCAATAAAACAACAATATAAGTCAGACTTTCTAGAGAGAAAACAATACAAAGTTCATGCCAATGAACAATTTAGCAATATGTAAAGCCATTCAATCTAATCTGAAGAATTCTATAGTGCCATTATCATAATGCAATAAAACAACAATATAAGTCAGACTTTCTAGAGAGAAAACAATACAAAGTTCATGCCAATGAACAATTTAGAATGATGTAAAGCCATTCAATCTAATCTAAAGAATTCTATAGTGGCATTATCATAATGCAATAAAACAACAATATAAGTCAGACTTTCTAGAGAGAAAACAATACAAAGTTCATGCCAATGAACAATTTAGCATGATGTAAAGCCATTCAATCTAATCTAAAGAATTGTATAGCGCCATTATCATAATGCAATAAAGCAACAATATAAGTCAGACTTTCTAGAGAGAAAACAATACAAAGCAACAATATAAGTCAGACTTTCTAGAGACAAATGCCATTGAACAAAATAGCATGATGTAAAGCCATTCAATCTAATCTAAAAAATTCTATAGCGCCATTATCATAATGCAATAAAACAACAATATAAGTCAGTCTTTCTAGAGAGAAAACAATACAAAGTTCATGCCAATGAACAATATAGCATGATGTAAAGCCATTCAATCTAATCTAAAGAATTCTATAGCGCCATTATCATAATGCAATAAAGAAACAATTCAAGTCAGTCATTATCCATTCAAGAATCAAGGTAAAGATCTGACAATGCAGAAAACCAGAAATCAAATTATGTGCAGGCATGCTGAAATAGACGAGTTATATGCTTAGCTCTGAATAATATTAAAGAATTGTCACAATGCACGAAACAGGGCAGTGTAAATAGTTTATATCGTGAAACAATATCATCATTGTCTGAAGTCTGACAGGAGACTTGGACAGCAGATAGAAAATTCCGTATCTTTGATCTTGTACTTTTTGTGCTAAGAGCTGAAGTGCGCTGCAACAGAAAAAACCAACAGCACAATTAATCAAAGAACATTATCGCTATAGCCCTTTCCCAACATTCAACATAACACTATTGGAATCCGTAAGCATATTAAACTTTAATACACACATAGCGTAGTGGTGCTATATGATAAAAAGTAAATAATTATGATCAAATTAATAATAAAAGATGGGCATACTCTGTAGTAACCCCTAAACGTCACCTGCAATAGGGACCTCTAAAATAAGCCATTGTGTGGAAAGTGTGATGCATGCTAAAAAAGTTCACTAGCAACATTAAATTATTTTTTAGACAACTTGGACAGTTTTGAAGTGCTGCCTTGGTATTTCAATTATTGCAATGTTGCTGGTTAAAACCAGAGCATAAGGAGCTCTGTGGTAGCTGATTGATTAGTGTGCTCGCCTTGAAACGTAGGCAGTAGAGGTTCAAGCCTTCCCAGAGATGGTTAGTGAGCAGGAACTTGTAGAAAGACCTTCACTAACAATTGCTCAGTGCCATCAATTGATACTTGGCTATTAGAAAGTCGCAGCTAACAAATGCATATTAATTATTATAAGTCAGCGCCCTGCGACCTGGAATGGGCTCCCTACTGTGCTCTGTCAAATACCTGGTAGCCACTCTGTTCCATTTTCCACTGCACTTAAGACTGTGCTGTTCGACCGGGGTTGGACTGGGAGCGCTCCTAAGTAGGCATCCTTGAAGGGGCGCTATATAAATTTGCTTTAATAATAATTATTATTATAAGTCAGCGCCCTGCGACCTGGAATGGGCTCCCTACTGTGATCTGTCAAATACCTGGTATCCTCTGATTGGTGTGCACTGCGAGAGGCGCTATACAAATTGATAGATACAATACAATACAATAATAATAATAATTAATATGAAGTTACCAACTATGTCAATACCAATACTACAAATAATAATAATAACATAGTGGAAAATTAGATACTTAACCACGTGAGTCCGAAATCTAACAGAAGGCGTTTTGACTTTACCGTGCGTCTACTGTCAAATATCGAAACACTGCATTGACTCCTACAAACAAAATTATTTCATTCAATAAAATCTCAGATCTGTGTAACATCATGGCAATAAATGGCATGTCTATGACATGTTTCAAATACAGTACAAAGTACTGCACATCATAAGATGGTAACTGTAATTGCACATAAAATTATAAATATATGTATAGCACTCCTGTGAGAGAAACTAAACAAATTTGTTTTCCTGCTAGCCTAAAAGATGCAAAATGTCATCATGTATGTATGGATCACTTACTGCAGCACATTTTCAGTACCTCACTAAAGCTCTGTATACTGCAAATAGTAAGAAATGCTAAGAACAGAAAAATTATCAGTAGTAAGCCTTTTTCAGACAAATAGAAATGCTATCTCACAGAGGAGTCCAGATATATCGAGTGGAGGTCCAAGTCGAAGGATGATTAGCATCAACCTCAGTCTTCACTAACAATTGCTCAGCATTATCGATTGATAACTGGTCATTAGATGGTGGCACTTAATAAATGCATAATAAAAATGAAAATAGTTGTGACAACACAAGAACAGTCCCATAAGCTAGCCCTGAGGCAGTCATGGGTATGAAGTGCTAGTGACATCATTTTCTCAGCCTCGGCATATGCGAATGGATGACCAGTCCTCTACCTCTCCATATATCTTCCTACCATCAGTGTACTCCGTAGTTTGATAGGCGGTGTACATGGACCAGAAATCCTGAACCACATTTCTGGCGTGGTGGGGATTTGTACCCGACCTCTTGATTGACAGTCCCAAACGCTAACCACTATACTATCGAACACACACACAATAGTAATAATAATAATATAACAGTAATATAACAGATAACAGTAATAAGAAGAGTACAATACAATGTATAACACAATTAGAAATTTATAGCGCGCTCTAACAAGACAAGTCTTGCATGAAAGCGCGTTCACGGTGTGTTCTTAGCCATAGTGTAATGAGAATGGATGAGTGTTTAATTTTAATTTTGTAGAAGATGAAAATTGACGGATTGTAGCTGGGAGACTGTATTGCATTTTTTAAAGTGCCACTATCTAATGACAAGGGTACTCAAATAAAACAACATTTAGTTAAAGTCGACATTGCAGTAAACTGGAAATTCTACTCACATTTGAATGAAGTCCAAGGTATTCATTGCTACCGATTGCTTGAAGACCCTGTAAGCGACAAACAGAACAGAATATCTAATGCAGTCACAAGGCTACATAGCACTGACTTATGGCTACATGGCTATGTGGACGGTCACGCTGTAGATCCACAAAACAAACTCCTTTCAAAACAACATTTCATGGAAATGCAATACAATACAATCGAAAGGATAAGAAATTTAGTGGCTCTTTGCTATTTAACTCTAAAACCAAATTAGTATGGTCTGAAATGCGATCACAGTATCAATTCGAATGCGCAAGCACGTGTAAGATTTCAAGTTTTTTTAAAGCGCTATAACGTTATATTTAATGCAATATCTGCTCCAATGTTGAGTCTTCATTACACAAAACTTGTCAATATGTTACATAGATTCACGATTTTAAGATTACTTACTTGATTCATCAGAAATTCTCGAAAATTGTAACCGATTCGCCTACATTCCGCCATTTGCAAAATCAATCATCCTGGCATCATGTGCCATGGGCCCTTTGTCCAGCGCAGGTCACAAATTATGAATACAAATTAAGTAACAGATAGTAAGTAAGAATGTAAGTAAGTATATTCTTGAATGAGAAGCACTAGCAAGCGCACCGTCGTTGGTACAAGGCATGCTTAATAGCAAGCTTAATAATTATATTATAAATAAACAATGTAAATGACAACCAAAAACCAAAAGACAGAAGTTATTAAATTTCAAGGGAAACATAGGGGTGGAGCGTTAAGATGAGTCGCAGGTATAAAAATAGAAAGCGTAACTACCCAGATCTTAGAAAACCGTGATTACTATTATGCCTGATAATTACGAGATGCGAACACGAATTGCATGCATTCAGTTAATTGTTGACAATGGAAACGCATAGCATTGGCAAGTAAAAGACCGAAATCTCGAGTTTCTGCGGCGCTCAAAAGCCAAGTCGTGGCAACATCTTATTCACAGGCACTTGGTTAAAAATCGATAGGCAGGTAACGTACACATTGGTTTCAGGTCACAATTCAAAGGGTCAAGCGGACGACTACGGTGGATAGTGTTTAGAATTGAACCGACGAGGGAAATAAGGGGAAGAGGACTCAGGATATGATTTTTGAAATCTTGAGCAAGGTTTTCTGTTTTGAGTGAAATTCCTGTGGAGCGAAGAGGTGAGGTTTTGAGACAGGACGTTCCTATTCTTTATCTGTTAGCACAGCAAATTTTGCTAAACGGTAGGCTAATTATGTGAATGTACTATATAGGTAGTGACTTCATCAGAGCCGTTATTATGTCCAAGAAATAAGTTACTATGATTAAGAACTTATTTTCTGTTAGAGCTGCGATCGGTCAGAGAAACCAGAAGTAATAAATGTAATACTTAGAAGACAAAATAAACCAGAAGTATTAAATACTTAGTTGTGCATGCCGGCGATTACATAAAATTGTTTGTGTCATGATCTATTTCAAACAAGGATGCCAACGTTCTATATAATCTAATGCATGTGAGCGTGTCAGATGCTATGAAAGGATACGTACTTACTAATTAATTTTGTGTGCAGCTGTACAAGGCAAACATTTAGCCTAAGGTTTGACAACCACGAAACGTTAAAATATACTGGAAAAGTAATGAATAAGTTGAACGTCAGCCTGTAAAAAAGTATTCAATTAAATAATTACTGTTAATAAGTTTTTTCGAAAGTGTTTATTCTTTAAAAATAAAAGGTGTAGCCTATATCTGGTTCGAACCTGCAACGTCATGCATTGATCTAACTCCGTTACCAGATGAGCTACACGACACATGGTTACAGCAATATTAGGCTAAGACTCATTCTAAAACCCTCACTGAAAGCTAATGTCTTTGTAGAGATAGGCCTCTATTTAACTGTAGGCTAGCCTATCTGTTTAAATGTCAGACTGTTTAACCTTGATTGCATGTCCGATTGTTACGCTGCTGTAAAATTTGTCTGATGCCCATTGCGGTAACAGGGCTCTTGTATTACTATTACTGAGTAGTCGCTTCTAAGTAATGCGGCTGTTCTTAAAGTTAGAAACTTGTTATTTTCCACGAATGTTTTTAGCTATAGGCCTAGACAAAATCAGCATAAAATACGTCTGGAAAGAAAACAACTGGAATACTTAATGTCTATAGGCCTACGCGTTTGCTGCAATTTTAATTTAAGAAATAAAAAAGTTATTATTTACGGGTTTCGAACCCACCACTTCTGGTTCATAAATTGGGCTGTCATCTCAACCAGATGAGCTAATTGAGCACATTGTTATGCAGGTATTAGAACCGCCATTAAAACACATATGCATAGTATTCGCTAAATTTGTCTTAGCGGTGTGTTACTGTTTAGATAGACCTATGACCGTGTTTCTTTTATCTTTGTCAGCTTAAGAGTTGTCATTTGAGGGCATTGTGTGGTACAAATTTTATTATGCGGAGGAGGTAGTATAAAGAATTACACTCTTGCCTGAAGCGCTCCCAGACTCAGTTCGACGCCCGTAATTCCCCTGGGTTTAGCCCAGACTTCATTCCCTAGGTGGCGGCAAAAAGTACAATGGGACTTGAGCCTCGCTTGGCTGCAATTTTGTTGATTTATGTCTTCTGTAATTAGTGTTCTTGTGACTTGTTTAATCGTAATAACATGTACAGCTCAGTGCGTATGTCAAGCGCTTCTATGCAGATTAAATATTAATATTATTATTATTATTTTAGGTCCTATATTATGTGCTGTGACCGCCATTGTTAAGGCTTCTTTGTCTATCGAGGTATTAATGCGCATTTGTCTCTAGTAATTCGGCTGTTACGGAAGTTATGAGCTCCTAATAGTAATTTCTACCTATATTTTCACTTGCGGACAAATTTTAACAATTGAACAACATTTTTCTTACTTATTGTAATCATTTTGTAACTTTGTAGGCAGCTATTACAAGGATTTTACGAGAACTACATTTTCGATGCACTAATACAATACTATTCGGTGATCAAAATCTGTGTCCTTTCCCCGTAAAAGAGCCTGCATAAACGGCGCTTGGACGTAAAACACTTTTACGGTGATTAGTCGTTACTTTACGTGGAAATATCGTATAAAAACGTGGAAATATCGTATAAAAACGTAGAAACCCCGTCTAAAAACGGTTATTTTTAACAGTGTATAATGGTCGCATTCTGGTCTCAGCCGAGCTCAGAATTGAAGGACACAAATTCTGGGTTTATAGTTCAATCGATAGACTAAACATCGTCTGCTGAATAAAATAGAAACACTGTCTAAATAGAATAAGTTCTGGCTAAAGTTTTCCATCGTGAAAATCTTAACTAACTGACGATCGAAAGCCAACTACTCACACAGTTCAGGATTCGCATCAACAGTTACTGTTGCCTGACAAAATGTTCCGGGTGTTTTGTACGGCGAATATTTTCTTAGTCATCGTCATTTTCAAGATGATAGTCAGTAAGTAGAATGATCTTGTTTAAGCATGAATGAATTCGCAATCGTAATCTGAGCTTAAATTAACTAGTTAGTTTACCTCCTCAAGAAAATCTAATCCATGCGAGTCACAAGCTGAATTCCGGTTTTGTTGACGCAATCTATAGGCTATAGACAGCAAGCACCCTTACCTTTTCTGAACATATTGTCAGCCTTACACGTTCTTCTTACTTCCATCTGAGGCGTCTTAGAGCAATCCGACGCTCTGTCTTTACCTCTATTGTCCATGCCTTCGTCTGCTCTCGGATTGATTACTATAATTCTCTCTTGGTTGGTCTCCCAAACGTTCGTCCATCTCTCCTCTTCGGTCTGTTCTATATTCTGCGGCCAGACTAATAGCTCGACTTCCTCGCTCATACCACATATCTGCCTTCATGTTTGACCACCTTCAATTGCTCCTCTTACTTAGACCTGGGAGTCGACCCCAATAAGTCGACCCCAGTCGACTTGGGCATCCCAAGTCGAGTCGAGTCGTTTCTGCCTAGCGCAACTGACCCCCGAGTCGAATTTGTCCAGAAAAGTGACCTCAAGTTGTTTTCTCCACAAGTCGACTTAAACCGACTTGAGACACAAATAAATCTAAATTTATCATATCGCACTAATGATTGTGAGGTTACGGCAGCATTTAAGCAGTTTTGTAGTGCTTTCGCAAAAATGAATGAAGCATGTTCTAACTTCTACGGTCTATACCGCGTAGCTTACTTAGGCCGCGGTTTAATTTTGTATTATCGACGCCGGTTGCGGCGGTTGTGCTAAACAGTTAGCCTACTTGTTTTGTTTATAGGTGTCGATTTATCTATATCATTTGTTATTCTATGTGAAAACGTCACACGTAGGCCTACGTTTCATAAAATGGCGAATCGAAATGTTAATAAAAAATGTTAGCACGTCTACCTTATCAAGAGCTGAATGCGCGCAAATCAATGAACTTTTAGGCAGTAGGATGGTACGCATGCATTGCTATTTGATACGTTAAAGGTTAGTGTCCAAATAATTATGACAACAGAATTAAAATGTATCATTATAACAAGCCATTCAGTGCAACCAGTCCGCAGTCCGCCACAGATTCTTCTGCTAACCCATTAGAGCATTACAAAACTGTTCAAGCACAAAAACACACTGCTTAAAATAGACCTAATAAACTTTGACCAATTTTATTCATCAGGTGTTGAGGTCTCATTACTAATTAGTATATGAAATTTAAATATATGCTTGTCAGGCAAATTGGCATGACATTTTTGTATTATTAGCCGTACTTAATCGTTATTACCATGTCAGAAGTCGACTTTAAGTCGGAAGTTAGTTGTTTTTCTGCCAAGTCGGATCAAGTCGTTTTGGCTCCAAGTTGTCGACTCCAAGTCGACCTCAAGTCACTTTAGGGTCAAGTGGGGTCAGATTGGCTGACCAAAGTGACTCCCAGGTCTACTCTTACTGCTCGGGTTCAGCTCAAGGTACTTTCTTTAATCTACCGGTCGTTTACTGGCCGAGCTCCCAACTATTTCTGTGACCTTATCCGGCTGCCAGCCTCGGCTACTTCTCTTCGCCCGCTAAGCTCACTACACCGGCATGATCTCTTTGTCCCGCGAGCGAGAATTGCTATGGCTAAAATGCGAGCCTTTGCCTTCATTGGCCCTTCTCTATGGAACCTGCATCCTTTTTTGACACGTTCCTGTTTATTAACTGGTGGGCCAAGTGCCTCTTTTCGTTGTCTGAAGACCTCTTTCTTTTCTCTGGGTCTTTCGCACTGGAAGCGCCTCTGATTGATGTGCACTGCGAGAGGCGCTACATGAATTGATAGATACAATACAATGCAATAGGCGCATATTATTTCTACAACAAAGTAGCTATTTCTAATGCTTCGATTTGCTTGGAATTAAAGATTATGCATTAAATCTGTGCAGTCACAAGTTCTTTAAATCTGCTTAATTTAATTTGAAAGGTACAAACATTTTGACAAAAACTCATGATATTCATTGTAATGTAGGCTACTTTGTATCAAATTCTACTACTTTGGTAACAGAGTGCTGTCAGCTTCAAAACGGACCGATGACATTGTCGGTGTTTGGTTAATTAATACATTAACTTTCATTCTTATCAGTTAGTTATTTTCGTTAACATGTGGCTAAGACCATTAGGGAGTAAAGAGGCGAAGACCTGATCCTATAATAGATGGATAACGGATTTGGACGCGCTAGAGAATATGCCATTATGCTTATTTCGCACTTAAGCGCTGTAGCTTATTGTAATATTGTACATATATGCTATATATGATGGAAAATATTCGATCATGTATACTATTGTTCGCTTCAGGTGACCAAGAGTCACAGAGTTATGCAAACTGTCAACTGACAAACACTTGCTTTGAAAGGACGACCGACGATTTGGCAAATGAAAGACAAACTACACCAAAGATCACTAACGAACAAACCTCTACAAACACTCCAACTACTTTATCCACTTCAGAAAATGCAGCACCATTAGCAACACACAGTCCAGCCTCATTACAAGCCGTAGATGCACCATCAACAGAAGCTACTCGTAGCAGTAAAACTACACAAGAGTCCAATGCTGCACTGCAAACAACAGCAACACCAATCTCTACAGCCACAAAACTCACTAAAGTCACAAACAGAAAATCACAAGCAACGAATGAAGTCGCAGAAGATTCCACTGTCGCCATGACAACAGTTGACGAACTGAAATCAACTCATGACTCGAAACCATCAGAAGGTAGAATTACGAAACCTTTTCAGAAAGACCAAAATACCAATTATAGGAAAATTATGCCTTTATAGCATTTTATGTAATAATGTTATTATATTTAATGTGATGTTGTGAGTGATATTAGAACGTTTAACGGTAAAGAGGGTAATGCTTTAACTTTGCAAATATGACGGTCAGGGCTTTTTTTAGTGTGCAGTTCTACACAAAAGGTGCAGTTCTAAATGTAATGTAATGTAATGTAATGTAATATAATTAGTAATTTCTATTGCGCCGGTGTCTAATGCACAAAGCGTCAACCCATGACACATGACAACCAATCCGTAAACAGGTCAACATTCAGGAGATCAGTCCATAAGAGACAGAGAGGCAGCCAAAGGCGGATTATCAAGTTGAAAGAGGTAATTGTTCAGTCCAGAACGAAATGACACAAGTGACTGAGCACAGCGCACAGACAGAGAGAGAGAGAGAGAGAGAGAGAGAGAGAGAGAGAGAGAGAGAGAGAGAGAGAGAGAGAGTAAGAGAGAGAGAGAAGAGCAGAGAGAGAGAGAAAAACAGCCCAGTAACCGTGATTTAGGTATGACCAGACAAATATAATCAGATGACCTCATTGAATAACGATTAGTCTGGGGAATAAGCACTGACTTTAAATATTCTGGTTGGCCGGAGTTCACAGTTTTATAAACTTATGAGCTGTAAACGCATTTTTGTGCAGTTAAAAATAGCTTTAAATGGTCACTGTCATCCCATTGGAAATAATTTACCATGGCTTTTTGAAAAAAGAGAAGGGGTTGTGCAGTTCTGAAAATTCTGTTAAAAAGCCCTGACGACGGTCTGACATTGGATAGTGGATGATCTTAAGAACTTGACAGTTTATTTTCGCGGTGATGACGTTGCACTGTATAGAGTATTTCACGTCGATTAAAACAATCCACTGACCTTTCTCCGATTGTAACTGTAGTTATATTTAGGATGAATGAAGCACCTCTTCAAAGAACGTAATCAGTGACGCTAAATTGATGTTAGTTATTATCCAGATTAAAAAGAGTTTCCGAAAAGAATTAGGCCTACTGTTCAGATAATTTCAGGTAGAACTATCACCAGTATCACACGTGAGAATCCAATAAAACATGTTTCCATCTGGATTTCACATGTGACTCTGTGTTGAATGTTCTTGGACCGAGCACCGTCCATGATTAAAATTAACGAAGGTCGATAACGTTAGTAGCACGCGTTGGATCCACCAAAGTATTCGTAATCGTAATCGTAATCGAATATTTAAATAGCGCCACTGAAAAGCAGAGGCGCTCCCGAATCGAGCCAGTGTCTTCACTGGTAAAGAGAGAGGTTTTCAGGCGCTTGCGGAATAGGTCAAAAGAAATGGTAAAAAAAGGTCGGCCAGGAGGGACTGAGGCAATCGGTTCCAGCTAGTAGGACAACGTATTGCCTTGTAAGTGGTGCAAGAAAATGTTGGAGGCAGCGAACATGTTGATTGTGTTCTGAATAGTTACTTGCTGGAGGGTGGAAACCCTTCCCTTAATACGCGAGTTTATTTGCTTCTAATATCGTAATGACAAATTGGCAATTGAAGATTTATACAGCGCCGCTCAAAATGCAAAATAAATCAGAGACACTTTCTGCGTTAGATTATATTGCGCTTGATGCACTAATATCCCAACCGCGAGAGAATAGCAACTAAGAATTTCATGTGACTACCGAAGATTTGAATCCCAGACTCATGCACAGCTGGCTAGCACGACTTTTACTTCTTAAAACATTTTCACTTCATGCTTTGCACTTTTTCAATTGCAGCATATACCATCAGTTAGGTCTGGAAGATCGATCCATCTGCTTGCGATAAATCTTTTTGGCATCCATGGAATGTGGTCAAGGTAAATGACCTAATCTACGTATTTTGTGAAAGCCCCAATGAAGGATCTCGAGGACTTTGGCTATTTACTATCCTCGCTTACGAAGATAACATTCCGTACGATCTTCTAATGATAACTATTATAGAAGGGATTGAATATCCATTAAATATGGTTGGCATTGAAAACACGAACCTTCTCTACGTTCCTGACAGTACGAAGAGATGCATCTGGAAGATAGACATGGTTAACAATAAAGTTGACAAATGGATGTCGGAGATAAGCTACACGTTCCGTTTGTCAGTAGCCAATGATAATCATCTACTGGTGCTGAAGGACTCTGAATACCCGCAGTATCTCGAGATTTACGACCAAGACGCGAAACTTGTAAGAAGGGTTTCACTTCCCAACCACTTCAAAGATCCACTCAGTGTCATTCAGAAACCGAATGGAGAATTCATCGTCAGCCACTACTTACAAGACAACTATATACTGTGTATAAGTTTCTTAAGCGCTGATGGGCAAATTATCAGCCAGCTTAGGCTCAAAGAAGCAGTCCGTTTCGATATTAGGGAAGAGATTACGGTAACGCTTCTCGATACATACACGTACAGCAGTAATGAATTTGCAACTTATATGTTCAGTGGAAAGGTACACATGGCTGCTGGAGACTGGAATACTCGTAAATGGATCCCAACTGATCTTAGTCTCACCATCAGCAACGACTCAGAAAGGAGCTCTGAAAAGATTGTAGGTCTACGAAACAGTATTGGTCGTATTATCGAGGAACGTACATACGTACACAAACTGGATGTGCTGTTATCTTGGGATGCGGACAACGATATTCTTTTGATGTCTGATGATACTTTACATTACATACATCTGTTTGACACAAAAACACAAAAATGGAGTCATATTGGTCGATTTCGGAATCATGGATTGTATTACGACACAAAGAAAAAGCAGCTCTGCCATTGAGTATGACGGAATTGTGCATATTTGGAAATTCAACCAAAATTAACTTGAAAGGCAACGATGAATACAAGTCATCTGCGAATTCTTTGGACTTGTCTTTTGAGAACGCATCGCCGTATTATCGCCGCAAACAACATTTGGTTCAAGAAGTGCATACCTAATACCTATACTCTAAAGCTGCATTATGATTATAATTATATGAGATAAGCTGACTTCAGTTTTCATTAGCATAGTGCCAACGGTTAACTATTCATGCAAAGGGTACGCTTATCATCGACATCGCCGCTACGTATTTTTATTCTATTAGATATTCTTTTTTTAAATATTATGCTGATACATGTATTATTGTTTCTGGTCAGTGGCGGCGCCAAAGGGGATGGGGGGGGCTTAGCCCTCCTAACTGCGGCTCAGCCCCCCCCCAAAAAGTGGGAAATCACTGCAAATCACAGGGAGGAGGGTACAAAAGGGAAGGGCTTGGAGCTTTAGCCCCCTCCAAACCTGCAATCCTGGCTCCTCCACTGTTTCTGGTATCAATGTCTGCTATTTGTCAGAACCTGCGGGACGATTGTAGCTGAAGTGGATGTATATCAATGCCAGCAAAGTCTAATAATATCGACTGTTTATTATTAGAAACTAATAGTGAGATAATGGCACAGATGCATAAGGCAGATTAACCCGTTTTGGACCAAAACTTTATTAAGAACATTTTTTATGAACTGTGATAATTATTGGGGCCTTGATGGCAATGTTTGAACGTATGTATTATGTTTTTTGACATTTCTCAAATAACATATGCAAATTTGCATATGTTCGTTTTACGAACATTGGGCTAATAGGCTACTAACAAGATGTAAAATATTGAACATGTATGAAATTACATTTTAACACAATAACGTAATAAAAATGGATAATTGATGTTAAAACCGTCTGAAATATAATGTTTTCAGCATCAACCTATTGGTATATCAGAAAGAAATGACTAAGATTTGTACCCAGTGGCATCGAAATTGTAAAAATTCTCACTGTTCATGTGTTCGAAACTATAGATGGTAGGCTGCTGGAATATGAAAAGCTGTGAAACACGTCTGATGAACAGTGGGGTTTGGCTTGTTCTCTATCGGTTTGGCTTGTACTCTATCGGTTTGGCTTGTACTCTATCGGTTAGGCTTGTACTCTATCGGTTTGGTCTGTACTCTATCGGTTTGGCTTGTACTCTATCGGTTTGGCCTGTACTCTATCGGTTTGGCTTGTACTCTATCGGTTTGGTCTGTACTCTATCGGTTTGGCCTGTACTCTATCGGTTTGGTCTGTACTCTATTGGTGTGGTCTGTACTCTATCGGTTTGACCTGTACTCTGTTGGTTTGGCTTGTACTCTATCGGTTTGGCTTGTACTCTATCGGTTTGGCCTGTACTCTATCGGTTTGGTCTGTACTCTATCGGTTTGACCTGTACTCTATTGGTTTGGCTTGTACTCTATCGGTTTGGTCTGTACTCTATCGGTTTGGCTTTTACTCTATCGGTTTGGCCTGTACTCTATCGGCTAGGCTTAGACTGTCTAGGTTTGGTCTGTATACTCTATCGGTTTGGTCTGTACTCTATCGGTTTGGCTCGTACTCTATCGGTTTGGTCTGTTCTCTATCGGTTTGGCTTGTACTCTATCGGTTTGGCGTGTACTTTATCGGTTTGGCCTGTACTTATCGGTTTAGCCTGTACTCTATCGGTTTGGCCTGCACTCTATCGGTTTGGCCTGTACTCTATCGGTTTGGCTTGTACTCTATCGGTTTGGTCTGTACTCTATCGGTTTGTGTACTTGTACTTTATCGGTTTGGCTTGTAATCTATCGGTTTGGCTTGTTCTCTATCGGTTTGGTCTGTACTCTATCGGTTTGGCTTGTACTCTAGCGGTTTGGCTTGTACTCTATCGGTTTTATCATAGCTGTTGGACGTAATTAGAGCAGAATTTAAGGGACCTGCTCGAACACATCAGCTCATGAAGTTTGTTTCACAGGGATGGACCAACTCACAAGAGTGTTGGCGTATCGAAGGACCAGCAAGTCTCCACGGGTGGCTGAACGATGTGCCGCACTTTTTTGGCAAAAATTTGCTTAATATGTTACAGATAATTCTGAAACATTTTGGATCAATTTGTAAGATAGAGTATAAGATTAAAGTATTAGATTATCCCCGTTTTGCTAGTCTGCTTTTTTCTTTTGTACTTATTCTTTCGTCGTCAATACTGATACTTGGCTTCAATAAAATTTATGGTTATGGTTTGTGGTTATTATTGCTCGCTCGTCTCATCTTCCAATCGCAACTCACACGCATTTGATTCTCTAGAACGGTCGATCGCCTACGTCTAAGCCTAAGGCAGTTACTTATTGCGCTACATAAATCTGTGATATCTCCCAGTGAATTGCATCTCTGGTGCCCGAGAGCCATTCGCAATTCCTGATGTTTTACTGTTGACCATAAACGCCTTTGTAGGTTCTGTATCGAGCGTCTTTTGTTCCCATGGCCACAGTAATTGCACCGATGCCGTTCGCTTTTATAACCTCTCAGTTCCATTCGCTTTCGTCCGCTGCTAGACGTCGGTCAGTTGCCAAATACCTACTCCGTATTTTATCTTCTGATCCTTGGCCGTCTAGTGTATGCCCCTCGCTCCGGTATATTGAGAAAGTCCACCAGCCAATGCACCGATTCTATCCACATGTATAATTGCAGGCTGTCTGTTCTATTAGTAGTTAAGATTTATGTCTTCTGTCATTTGTGTTCTTGTGAATTGCTTCAATTGCATAATTGTACACTGTAACCGGTTGCGGTTTGTCAACCGGATTGTTTGAATAAACGAGAAAAAAAATATTATTATGGTGTTGAATGAACTTTTGGTTTCAGCGCCGAAATGGCAACTACCCAATAATTGTGTAAGACTTTGGGATTACTAGGAAGGACAGGAACTTCCTTTCGCTTACCTAGATTGCACACATTCCACTGAAATGGCCTTCCACACCACAGCCAGAAATAACTGTTTGCCCTGCTACTGCCTACTGTGTAGTTTGACGCCGAGGTGCATTGAACTCTTCCAAATACTCCAGTAGCCGCGGGTAGTACCTTTCAAACAATCGTTCATTGACATACCATAAACATCGTAGCAAACTTATGAATCAAGCATCGTTGCAGTCAATAAGTCAGCCGAAAAGGGTCAAAGGTGAACTCCGCCACTACCCTACCTGTGGTAGTGCCAGTCCCAAGACTGGATAAAGGAGGAGGGCGACGCTAATCATCTTTGTTATGACACAGTGTCGTTAAACAGTAACCAAGAATGGTCAAAGGTGGTTGAGTTTTATATTGGCCTAATGTAGATTGAGAAATTAAAAAAAATAAGTAACCTAAGAGGACTTTCTTTTGTTTCTGCCTCTTTCTTTGCTATACCTTGTGCAAGCTATCGTTTCAACCTATTGACGCAACTTGGTCCACAGACCCTGAACATGATTCCATCCTTCAACCGTTGACGGGAATCCGTTGGTTTGGCTCCACGTGTGTGCGTGGGCCCGTCACTGGTGACTCTTTCAGCTTACTGTGCATTGTTTTGCTGACTGATATAAACTTAATTCTTAAATACATTTGGCATTATATAGTCTGGCGCAGATAACGTCTCAGCTTAGTCGTGCTCTCTGAGTCTTCTTGCGGTTCTCTACCTTTAGGAATGGACGTATGTCCAATGTCACCATTCGTCTTGTTATTTAGCCCTCTCTTTCAGCCTGCTGTAACTGTCCCTCCTCATCCAATCCACTAGCATCTTTCAAGGTCTTCCTTTGGTCCTTTTCCTTTCCATTCTTCCCTCGATTATAGAATCTCTCTCATTATGTGTCCCATCCATTTTCTCTGCCGGCTTCTGATTGCCTCAATAAGGGATCTTCCTTCCTCTACCATCTGCAGTTTCTCTCCATTTGTCCTTCGTTCCATCCGGCTGACTCTTTGCTCTTTGAGTGGCGCTAAATAAATGTGTGCAATTACAATTACAATCTTGTTTGTCTTATCTAGAGTCAATACATTTCCATTAAGAGATAAACGACAGATTCGCTTAGAGATATGACTTCTTTAACGAGACACAAGACAGATTCACAACGACACGATATATCAATTGAGGACGAAAAACAAGATATTCATCTCCAATGGATACATATTATCTTGAAAAAGGAGGCCAACAAATCCAAAAAGCAGTGCATGTTGGTAATTAAGTCCATCTTATAATAGTCACAGATATTCACGAATAAGCCCTACATTTATGAAAGATGTATGAATTCGTACGGATATAATTCAACCCTACATAATTTTCAATCTAGTTCCATGCATTCATCAAGTGATGATTTAAGATCCAGTTGCAACCAAATACATTCACTTTAAAGCGAGAAATGTTCCTTCAAAAACACTTTCGAATACCAAAAACCATACATATTTATATTCTTATGAAATGTATATCTTAAAAAATTTCTCAGCGCCCACAAAAGCTCATAAATATTCATTATGAGCGAAACATTCTGCGAGAACATGCATATAAACTCTGGTTGATCCTAAAGTAGTAAAGTATTATTCTGCAGCCAGACAAATCCTTTAAAAGAAGAAACGTGTTCATTTTGAGGCCACCTAATTTCCGCCAGACGCCTAGTTCCATTCATTTGCTGGCTATTCAATTTCATCCGGAAGGCTGACGCGTTGATCAAGGGGCTAACCAAATTGATCCGAGAGTCATAGACTTTCAATCAATTGGTCTGGCACATTCGTCTAATTCGCATCGATTTCAGTTAAGGTTTCATGAATGGTTCTGACATGTTCGTCGAATTCATATCGATTCCAGACGCCTTCTCACTCTGATATTCGACGGTGTCATTAGCCACCCGTTCATCGAATGATGAATTGCGCTTTCAACTTTCAACATAGCTGTCCGATACTTCCTTTTCCGTCTGCCCGTCTGTCTATTCGATTCTCTCTATTTTTTCCATCCCTCATTCAAACCCTTGTTCCATCCTTTCATCCTTCTTTGCTTCTCTCACTGCCGTCCTCCCTCTCTCTGCCCCTCCCTCCTTCCCTCCTTTCGTTTCTTCCTCCATTTCTTCCTGCCTCAGGCCGTTCCTCCAACTCCTTGCCAGTCTCTCCCTAGATCCGTCTCTCCGTGTGACCGTGTCTCCCTTTCTTCCCCCTTCTCTTCACACCTCTTTCCAATTCTATAAATTGTGTCCTCCGGGCTGCCTACCGTATGACAGAAACTGTCTCCCTTCAGCCATAATGATCTTCCGTTTTTCAGAAGCTATCAAGATTCTTTTTCTCCCTCTTACATGATGACCGCATGTTGGCATTCGGCGAGCCTGTTACTCAGAAGAATCATCTGCAAAATAGAGATGTGCATGGAACTCCTGTAAAAGCCTTTCTCAACGTTTGCTAATGACCAATTAACTAGACGTGGAATAAACAGCACTAGCTGAACGCCCATGCATTTATATTTTGGCCTTGGTGAAATGTCTTAAACTTATGTTTCAGCTAATGACCAATTAGCTAGACGTGGAATAAACAACACTAGCTGAATGCCCATGCATTTCTATTTTCGCCTTGGTGAAATGTCTTAAACTTATGTTTCAGTACAGCCTCGCCGGAAGTCATCATCATATGTAAGAGTAGCTTGTAATATGAACACTGTCAACGTTAAACTTCTTCTGAATTCGTGAGAATTTATTCTCGAGAACGGTGTCAGAAGAAAGAATGAAAAGAAATAGACCAAATGCAGTTGGACCGTATGGTGCATGAAGAAAGTACATGGTTGGCATAAAACAAAGAAGAATGGCGTCTTTGAATTCCTGGGTCTGCAGAACACTGAAACACGGATTAAGGCATGAACGGGCAGAGTATAGAACGAGTATGCGCATATATTACGAATATTAAGATTTTAAAAAATTGACGAATATTGACGAATATTAAAACTGGCCAACGAATATTAAAAATATTAAATTTTTTGTTCTTTTAATTTTTAATTCCTCAAAATCCGGGATTAATTGTAAAAACATCAGTGCCAAAAATATGGATAAGAACAGTTACATATTGCAGTTACTCAGCCAAGAACAGACCTATGGTGGGTAAAATCACACTTGACATTATATTGAGTGGCGCAGCAAGGTATTTGGCGCCAAACCAGCAATTTGAACTAAGATATGCCAACGACTCTATGACTCCCTTTCTTCCTCCCTCTCTTCACACCTCTTTCCAATTCTATAATTGTGTCCTCCGGGCTGCCTACCGTATGACAGAAACTGTCTCCCTTCAGCCATAATGATCTTCCGTTTTTCAGAAGCTATCAAGATTCTTTTTCTCCCTCTTACATGATGACCGCATGTTGGCATTCGGCGAGCCTGTTACTCAGAAGAATCATCTGCAAAATAGAGATGTGCATGGAACTCCTGTAAAAGCCTTTCTCAACGTTTGCTAATGACCAATTAACTAGACGTGGAATAAACAACACTTGGGTAGCTGAACGCCCATGCATTTATATTTTGGCCTTGGTGAAATGTCTTAAACTTATGTTTCAGCTAATGACCAATTAGCTAGACGTGAAATAAACAACACTAGCTGAACGCCCATGCATTGCTATTTTGGGCATGGTGAAATGTCTTAAACTTGTGTTTCAGTACAGCCTCGCCGGACGTCATCGTCATATGTAGCCTAAGAGTAGCTTGTAATATGAACACTGTCAACGTTAAACTTCTTCTGAATTCGTAAGAATTTATTCTCGAGGACCGTGTCAGACGAAAGAATGAAAAAAAATAGAGTCGCTTTTAGACCAAAATAATTAATGCAGTTGGACCGTATGGTGCATGAAGAAAGTAGATGGTTGGCATAGAACAAAGAAGAATGGTGTCTTTGAATTCATGGGCCTGCAGAACACTGAACCACGGATTAAGAGATGAACGGGCAGAGTGATCAAGGAAGGGACTGACAGAGATCGAGGGACGAATGGAAGAAGAAACGACTGAAGGAAAAGAGAGACCCTCGGAGAGCAGCTCCACCTGCTCCTCACTCTGGTCTCTATGGCGACCGGACTCGGATCTTTACTTGACAGCTCGGGACAACCCATCTGACATGCCGAAGCGCTCGTGAATAAGCTTATGCCCTCCGCTTAGCTGAAGAATAGTGCTTTGGAGATTTGGAGATTACGATTAAAATTATGTGAAAATGAAGAAGATTGTCTAGAGCATAATCTCGTTGATTTGCACTGTATTTTTGTCAGCAAGGGACTGATCTTCTTCTTATATCTCCTTCTTCTCCTTCTCCTTCTTTTTCCTTCTTTATTCATCTTCTTCTTCATCTTTCTATCTTTCTTTCTTTCTTTCTTTCTTTCTTCCTCTTCCTCTTCCTCCTCCTCTTTTTCTTCCTCTGTAAGCAATAATTATCAGAGTCCGATTTTGCATTAGAAAGAATTTCAGACATGCACATGTTAAGCAGTTAACATCTGCATTTATTTGGTCGGAAATTATCACTCCGATGAAATTCACATAAAATGTCATTTAATCAAGTGAACATTGCTTTGCATTCATGAAAACATTCAACAGCCAGAGAGACCCAATGGCCATGTTCGCTAGTCTCAACACACACAGACATACTGACGGCCAGATTGATACGCTAAAATCCGTACAGTCAGAAGCCGGGTTGCAGATGATACAGGATGTGATGGACCTGTAGCTGGACCAGCATTTTAGCTCATATAATGACCTGACAAGAACGTGACACGTCTTTGCGCATTTAGTAATGAGTTCTTGTCACGCAGAACTGCAATCTAGCTAATACTGGATTGCAAGAGCAGGTGGATAAACTGTGGCTGAACAGTACTCTTCTCGGTTTGCGTTGCTATCCTGCCGTCTTCCTTTCTCTCGCTGTCTACCTCTGCCTCTGCACCTCATCCACTCCAATCACTCACTTTACCTACTCTATGCATTCACTCTCTCACTTACCTGCCAAGTCACTCACTTCACTTGCTCACTCGCCCACGCAGCCAATCAATCAAAAATCATTTAATAAATCACTAGATACCTCATACTTTCTTACCTTCCCATGCTGTCCTCTTTCACCAAATCGTTCTCCCATATCTCTTCTTCTACTCCCTCCACCAACATTCTTAGACATTCTTAGACAGATTGGAACAGAAGGCATCTTCAAACAGGTCTTTCATTCAACACTGAAAACACTATTGCTCCTCTAGTCCTATCCTGATTCCTTCTCTTCCTTTGTCTGTCTCTCTCTCTCCATTCCAAGCCTGTCAGCTGTACACCCGGCTGACTGTCACTCTGCCTGATCCGTGACCTTGACCTGGAACTCGAGACTGAGCTTGACTGTCGACTGAGTTTGCTTCACTGAGCGTCTGTGCACGCACTGATTCCTGCAAATTCTATCATTGCGCTGTTCGCCGTTGAAATATCGATAATATTATTACGATTACAAAGCAAGCGCTGCGGGTGTGTTGCGGAGCTGTATTGACTGAGGACAGATTTCTGAAAAAGAATTCGACCGAGACGGTGATGATATTGACAGGGGAGAAGAATGGAGAGGATAATCCCTCTGCAATTGTTGAGGAACCTAGGGAAAGTTGTAAGCTTCCCAAGCAGATTTCGTGCTGTGGTCCGGCCCGAAATGTTTTTTTTTATCGCATTCTGAGCATGAGAAAATTGCAGAGTTTGTTGCATCACGTATATATTCAAATAGCCTGCCAATCCACCCCAGCAAATATACCAGAACAAAGCTAACTGGATTTGAATAAATCTCGCATGAAAGCCAGGCTATGTCTGGTGGTTCGAACCACGGCACAACAGCGCTATCTGATCATTACAGCTGAGTGCACTGGACCGACAGCATAATGGGAAAAGAGAAATGGCGAAAAAACTCTTCACCTCGACAAGGTTCTTAACGGGAGAACTGTTGATGACTCTTGACGTGAAGGTCTCTCGCTTATAACCGAACGTTAATCACCAAATGGTCGATGCAGTCAGTTATTGGCTCCATTATCTCCAACTGTCCACAGTGCGTCAGAGAGTTACTTCTACTGCGAGTTAGAGAAACATACTCGCAATATTGACTATGTAGTGTGTTGCTACGGGCATGAGAAAAAGCAAGATGGCATAATATTATAAGATGCAGAGTTTTGTCGTGCGATGTGGTATAATTATAATGTAGTGTATTACAGTCGTAATCGTGAAATCCAAATTTCTAAAGCGATACTCTAAAGCTGAGCGCAGAGCACAAGCTTATTCACGAGCGCTACGTCTAGTCGGATGGGTTGTCCAGACATATCATGTGATGCTACGAGTCCGGTTTCCATAGAAACCAGAGGGAGGATGTAGGGGAGCGCGCGATGTGATGTGTTGTGGTGTAGTGTGATGTAACGAATAATAATAATATTACGAATTGTAATAAAATTATTTCTTTAGGGACAAGGCGACCTGACCTACATATGATTCTGAATTCACGCCTCTTAATATCCACGAACTCGTTTTGACAAAAGGCTGCCACATAAACTATTAATGAAAAACGTCTGTTGAAACAAAACATATGTCAAGAAATAAGAGGCGAAGAGCAAAAGTTGCCAACGACGGAAGACGAATAAAAAGCATTAATTTTATAAATTTTAAATACATCAACCACCATGTGAATATGTTTGGACACAGAGCAGCGAGGGTGACCAAGACCATGGAAGAGGCCTTGCGAGCAATGACTGCTGCCTTTCCAAGAGTTTGGACTTTGGAAGAGGCCTTCTGAACGCCCTCGTCACACACAAACAAGAACGGTGAAGCTGACCTGCGCCCACTTATCTTTGAGTTGCACTCAGCCTGGAAACGAGCCATGAATGAACACGACTGACTCTGTTTCGTGGAAACGGCAACAATAAGAACAGGAACAGGCCACAGATGATGATGATGACGACGAGGACGATGATGATAATGAGTATGATGATGATGGTTACGGTGAAGATCACGGTCTCGTACCTCGATACGTGCACGTCTGGGTTTCTCTGTCGTTGGACCATCGTTATGGAACAATAATTATTGACCTACTGAAATTCGCTCAGTTCCACTGATTGCTAACTGCATTGCATTTTTCCGAACATTAAAGACACACCTTTTTCCATGTGTCTGATAGCTACGTAGGCTATATACAGCGCCTCTGAGAAGCTCTTAAGACGCTCTATACAAGTGTTCTGTTACATTACATTGCATTTAGCCTACACTACATGGTTGTTGTTGTTGTTGTTGTTGTTGATTGTTGATGATGATGATGATGATGATGATGATGATGATGATGATGATGATGATGATGATGATGATGATGATGATGATGATGATGA
The DNA here is from genome assembly GCA_020284085.1 of Aporrectodea caliginosa. Taxonomy (NCBI): domain Eukaryota; kingdom Metazoa; phylum Annelida; class Clitellata; order Crassiclitellata; family Lumbricidae; genus Aporrectodea; species Aporrectodea caliginosa. Next base: position 1,216,985 of record JACEVL010000526.1, read on the forward strand.
TGATGATGATGATGATGATGATGATGATGATAATTATGATAATTATGATGATGGCGGTGCATGGTGTAAAAATGGCAACCGTTATCAATTCCTGAAACGCTATTGATCTGGTGTTGTTTACGTGAAATGCTATTACGGAGCTTCACAATTGCAGGCAGCTGTAGCTGTTAGAAAACAAGCCATATAACGCAGGGTGTGCTCGTTTTTAAAACGTTTTCTGAAGTATGTACGTATAGACTTCGAGCATTCTTTTTAGCACCATTCTTCACTGCCTTTACGATTCCAACATTGGCAATACAAGAAAATATAGGACTAGTAAACTAGAAAAATAATCCCAAGTACTTTCGAAAGCTTTTTCCTCCAAGACACCCATCAAACGATAGACACTGTAGCACTATAGCAGCGTCTTCTCTGATGCGATGGTTTCGGTTGCAGTAGATTACGTCGATAAGTATTCGGTTGCTATGGATTTCGTTGTCATGGATTCGGTTGCCTGTGGATCATTTTGCTATAGATTATGCCATATGACGTGGATTCATTTGCTTAATTCCTATTACGGGATTCATCGTCTCATCTCATTATCTGCCATTCAATAATCCCTTAAATATTGCTTTCCTATTATAAGTAAAGCCGTTTATGCAGCGAGGCTTTCGACTGCCATCAGTCGGTCTTTGTCGTCAGGAGGGAAGGAAGAACCAGACGACAGAGACAGGTTCACGTGACCTTCGTCTGCCCATAAAAAGACTCATCCGTCCATCTTCCTCGATTTCATTTCGACGCCCTCTCACGCTTCGCTTGGCAGCACCATGGCGTCCTAAGGGGGAGCAAGGGGGATCATATGCTCCCCTGGATTTTGTGAGTGTTGAAAAAATAAAATCTGTCGCTTTTTATGATTATTACAGCACGACTTTCATTGCGAAAACAACACTTAGTTATTTAAAATAATATGAAGCAATCGAGACCATCTCGTGACAGAAAGTTGCTTTCGTTTCGGGAGTCACTGAAACTCGAGCAGGACGTCCATCTATCTGTCTATCTGTCGAAAGAGACAAAAAGACAGATAGACAGACAGACAGACAGACAGAGGTCTGCCTGTCTGTCTTTCTGTCTCTTTCTCTTTCTGTCTCTCTCTTTCTCTCTCTCTTGCTCTCTCTGTGTCTCTGCCTCTCTGTCTCTCTCTCTGTCTCTCTCTCTGTCTGTCACTGTCTCTGTCTCTTTCTCTTTATCTGTCTCTGTCTCTGTCTCTGTCTGGCATGTCACCACTGCAGCTGCGAGATGAAGAGCCACTCGTCCGCCATTGAAAAGAAGACTCGGTGTTCTACGAAATCTATCCATGTGAAGACTGATTCCAAATCCCCTACGTGTCTGTCTTCTGTCTCACAGACAGACAGACAGAGACTGTCTATTAATATAGCCACACCCTGATGGCTTGATAGCAAAATGTTATAAGAAGCAATGATTTAGTAAGTGGGAAAGTTGAAATTCACGCAGTCGCCCAAGGAGTCCGCACTCACGTAGTAGCATTAAAAATTTACGACAAAAAAGACGATTTTGACGATTAGGACAAAACATTATTTTTGACGATTACAACAAAACATTGTTGACGATCCGGACAAGACACGATTTTGACGGTATAGAATAAAAAATTTGTTCTACCGTCAAAATCGTGTTTTGTCATTCGCCAAAAGCGTCTTTAATACTCTTTTGACGGTCACGACAAAACACGATTTGATGATCGGGACAAAACATGACTTTTGATGATCACAACAAAAGATAATTTTGACAATCACGACAAAACATGATATTGACGGTATAGAAAAAATTTGTTCTGTACCGTCAAAATCGTGTTTTGTCGTGATCGTCAAAAGCGTATTTAATACTCTTGACGATAACGACAAAACACGATTTAATGATCGGGACAAAACATGATTTTTGACGATCGCAACAAAAGATAATTTTGACGATTACGACAGAACGTTTTTGACGAACGCATCGGTATCAAACGGTAGCAGTTCTATCGTTGCAAACAAATCATCGCGTCTTGTCGGCGTGATCCAATCGCAATACTTTTCTAGACAGATTTAGCCCACCTCCATCTGGCCTTAGACCGGGTTTAAGGACTCAACGTCAGCTTAGACGACCTCGTCACAATGGAAGACTGATTTGCGTAATAAAGTGTTCTACGTTTGCGTTGAAGAGATCTTCTCTGTCAGTTGCTAAATGACGTAGCTTCCTGCGTCCAACCATTTCTCGCAGTCGACGACTGATGTTACCAATTCCGACCGACCGACGCAACGGGTAATCGACCTGTCACAGAATAAGACAAGGCTAAGTACGTGGCAGAGCAAAATGAATCGAAATTCGACCTAGGTGCAGACAGACGATATCGTCTATGTTAGCTCGATGAGTTCGACGCTGACTGCAGCATCAATGTCATCATCAGTAGCGAGTATCAAATAGTCATTCGGTACTTCGTATATTCATAACAATTGTCTCACTTTAACTCATTCGTCATGGTTTGGTTACTAAGCGTCCACGCGATCCATATCACTATGGAGCATCACTTCGTAAATTGAGCTAATTTGTTCCATTAAGAAAGATTTCAAATATGAGATAGAAGGAGTCAGAGAAGGATACTGATGAAAGAGGTAACAGAAGAAGCAGAGCCGGCTTTAGGTATAGGCGATATATGCGGCTGCCTGGAGCGGCATTTTTCAAAGGGCGGCAAATTCCGGCAAAATAAAGCAAGAAAAGCATATTCTTGTTTGAAATTTAACTTTTAACTATAAAAAGGACGGAATTTTTTGTCCTTGCCTATAGCACAACACTGTCAAAGGCTGTCAAAGGCCGCCTCTGAGAAGAAGATGCCGAGGAAGACGACGATGAAGAAGAAGAAAAAGAAGAAGAAGAAATAGAAGAAGAAGAAGTATTCGCTGAGGGCAATAGAGTGAGACGTAATGAGCGGAAAAGGAGGATGAGAGTGATTTATATAGAAACGTTATGATCAGAAGAAGATGACGCACAGCGAAGAGAATAGAGATGATGAAGAGGAGGAGGAGACTGAGAATTGGACACGGAGTAAGAAGAGGAAGAGCAGGAAGTGAAGATGGAAGGCGTGTCATTGTTAACAGCTATTCCATTACTCTGTCTGTCTGTGTCTGCCTGTCTGTCTGTCTGTCTCTCTCTGTATCTGTCTGTCTCTCTCTCTGTTTCTCACTGTTTCTCTCTCTCTCTCTCTCTCTCTCTCTCTCTCTGTCTCTCTCTGTCTCTGTCTCTGTCTCTGTCTCTGTCTCTGTCTCTCTCTCTCTGTCTCTGTCTCTGCCTCTCTCTCTCTCTCTCTCTCTCTCTCTCTCTCTCTCTCTCTCTCTCTCTCTCTCTCTCTCTCTCTCTCTCTCTCTCTCTCTCTCTCTCTCTCTCTCTCTCTCTCTCTCTCTCTCTCTCTCTCTCTCTCTCTCTCTCTCTCTCTCTCTCTCTCTCTCTCTCTCTCTCTCTCTCTCTCTCTCTCTCTCTCTCCCTCAGTACAAACACATTATTCCGTCCGTTCATCTGCCAGTCCATTCCTTCTTTTCACCGGTGTCCTTCCACCCGTCCTTCCATTCCACCCGTCCTTCCATTCCTCCGTCTGTTCGTCCGATTATCCATCTCCATCCACTCCATAAGCTCCTTTACCAGTCCATCTGTTTGTGTTCCACGCTCCCTAGTACGTGATCCAATTTCTCCACCTCATTCCACTTCCAATCTACCGCATTTATAAATGGAGCAGCTGTATTTGATGAGGCAGTGGTTTGGACTCCTGGCTTTCATAGGCCTGTCAGTTCATTTTTTTATAGGAGTTATAGAACTGATATTCAGCTATTAAATGACAACAGCATCAATTGAAATTCAAATTCACAATCAAGATCATAATCTATAATGGAAGCCCAGATGAAATCCGTTAAATCAGAGAGACCACAAGTCAATCGACTGCAATAGATAAGCAAAGCTGAACCAAATGAGGTTTAAGTTTAGTTCTGAATTATATCAGACAGATCACAGAATGCACAAAACCGGTCAGCGTATCAGACTGTAATTAGTATATAGGCCTAATGATAATTATAACAATACTACATATTATTTCGACGTGTCCTTACTGCACAGGGTGCGATGTAGTGGTTCCAACGCTAGAGTTCTATTTATAGACGTGGCCATTTTTCGTTGCCGTTGGTTGCGACATTCGCGGCGCCATCTGGCGAAATGGCTCAAGAAACAGCGTCGCCCTCTTGTGGACGGCGCCCACTGCATCCATCTATTACTTACCCCAACAGGAACGGGATTCTGTTTCAACTGCGTCTTCGATAGATGTCGTCGTAATCATCATCACCTCTATGACTGAGGCAATAACATTAACGCTCAGCGACGCTCTTTTGCCTGACGGAGTAACACTACTGGAGCTAGATAAATCATTGCGATTTACCGACTTCAAGACAGGATTATGTCTATTGGTAACGTGTGTGGCAGCTTCTGATAGATGCGTTTGGACGCAGGATAGTAGGATTCCGACTGCTTCTAAGGGTCATCAGTCATTGCTTATGGCGTTGACAGATGAACTGTCGTCTTTTGCATAAGTAATAATTATTGATAGAAAGTAAGTAGTCTTTAGCAGAGCGAGACAAACGCCAACGATTCATAGCAACAATGCATACAACAGTGAAAAGTAGCACAGTAGACAGCAAACGATACAACATTATAAACCGTTTTAAAAGTCTGACCTGATACAAGTCTACATATCTGGAGACATTTAAATCACAACTCAAGACCTATCTTTTTCAACAGTCACATGACTGCCATTGACATTTTTAAACTTAGGCCTAGTCTTGTACAGCCTGCTTTCCTTCGGCCTCTAATGTGCTACGGCGCTATAGAAATCGTCTTATTATTATTATTATTATTATTATTATTATTATTATTATTATTATTATTATTATTATTATTATTATTATTATTATTATTGTTATTATTATTATTATTATCATTATTATTATTATTATTATTATTGATTGATTGTTTGATTGATTGATTGATTGATTGATTGATTGATTGATTGATTGATTGATTGATTGATTGATTGATTGATTGATTGATTGATTGATTGATTGATTGACTGATTGACTGATTGATTGATATCTTTATTGATATCTTTATTGTAACAGCAGCAGGAAACAAATTACAAAATAAACACTTTAATACAACTGAACAGCAAAGCTACTGCACAAGTGGAGTCAAAAGGAAGCTATAGCTTATAGGCATTGACTCCATCTTTTCCATAGTCAGTAGCACAATTTCACTGAGTTGACACTTCAAAGTAAATTGACTATATATGTGCTTCTCAATCACATGACCAAACGGTGTTTAAGCACATAATCATCATATGTTATATATAAGAAAGTCAGAAGACTTAGAGGAAAGAAAGAATAGGAAGCAGGGATAGTAAGAGGGAGGAATGATTGGGAGACAAGTGTAGTGGAAGGGAGAGAAGAGTGAAAGACCAACTAGTGGAAGGAACGGAGAGAAGACGAACATTATATTAGGAGACGTAACCGTTCCAGATGTTCATTTATTTCTGTCTCCGGACAATTTTCGTATCACCTGAAAAAATTATTATTATTATTATCATTATTATTATTATTATTATTATTTATTTATTTTATTGTTTTTATTGCCCGAGGTATAAATAATCCCTCAGGCTTCTAGAAGCAATTCCTAAGAGTAATCACGCCTAGTATGGCTCGTGGTCCTCGTCCCCGGTGTTGTGCATGAAAATGATGAAAGTCCCTCTGGAAGCTATGGCGTTATACCGTTGCGTGCAGATTGACAAGACTAGTGCTGGAACAGATAATTATGTGGTCTCTAAGGGATCGCCGATGGCGGCAGTCACTCGACGTCCTAGTTCCGAAATGAACTCTCGTCCTTACCTATTTATCGGGCCCAGTGATTCTAGGGCAATGGGGATTATTATTATTTCTACTATTATTATTATTATTATTATTATTAATATTATTATTATTATTATTATTATTATTATTATTATTATAATTATTATTATTATTATTATTATTATTATTATTATTATTATTATTATTATTATTATTATTATTATTATTATTATTATTATTATTATTATTATTATTATTATTATTATTATTATTATTATTATTATTATTATTATTATTATTATTATTATTATTATTATTATTACACTTGTTTAGTTCTGAACTGACAGCATATATAGCACTTTGCATACGATTTGGAATTAGAGCGAAGAAATTAGATATTGGAGCAATCAATAAAACTAGCATTATCACAATTTTTATATTTGTGTACAGTTCGCCTTGTAGGCCTACAGACAACATTTCTGTGTTCTGCACCTTTGTCTCTGCAGTTTTTGCTGTTTTCCGGAGATCGTTTGACAGCAGACTACCCAGCGTCTGCCGACTAACGAATAGCTCTGTACATCAATATATCTGCATGCGCTCACTTTCTACTTCGAACATTCACTTAACTTCACTTAATGCTAATATGATGATCATCGTGAATTAGGTCTATGGAAAATCGTGGACAGGGTCCTGCCGCGGCATGTCGACCATAGCCGATTCCTGGAGTTGGTGTATATTGCATCGGTTTAAAGCCTTTTAGCCGTTCAGCCATTCGTTTCTTCTAGCAGGGCGATCTTATAGACTTTGCGAGGTAGTTAAGCTTTATGCAGGTCCAGGCGGTGGACTCAACCGTGTATCGGAGACGTCTTTAATGGGTCTATTAGCGGAACCATAATAAAATTTCCTTCTGAGTTTACTTTGACGTCTAAATATATTGTCTACGACAATTGCAAGAGATTTGGTGAAGGTGGTTGCTCGATAAAGTTCTCTCGCTTCAATTCGACAGAAGACGTTTGTCTGTTGATTGCCGTTTGCTCGGCCTCGCGATTTTTCTAATTCTTCGAGGAACAGGAACTTGGAATGGTACAAGCTCATAACAGTAGCCTATAGATACTAGAAACCGAGGACAGGAGAGGATGGAGAAGAATCGTCTACAATGCGACCAACCCTCGTATCGAGGATGGTTGAAGAGAGAGAGAGAGAGAGAGAGAGAGAGAGAGAGAGAGAGAGAGAGAGAGATAGATAGATAGATAGATAGATAGATAGATAGATAGATAGATAGATAGATAGATAGATAGATAGATAGATAGATAGATAGATAGATAGATAGATAGATAGATAGATAGATAGATAGATAGATAGATAGATAGATAGATAGATAGATAGATAGATAGATAGATAGATAGATAGATAGATAGATAGATTATATAGATAGATGATACTTGTACAGTCCTGACAACAGGACTGGGTTCATCGGTGGAGTTATTGTGTTTTTAATCTTCTGAGAAACTGCAAAGATGGTTCAAATCAAAATCAAATCATTTATTTCTGCAACCATCAGAAGGCTATAAATAAAAGGAACAATAAGGCAACGGTTTGACATGTCCTGGCTACACTAAGGGGGGCTCAGAAGGGATCATGGATCCCGCTAAATTAGGTTTAGATGGTTTACGCCTATTTAGGAAGATTTATTGTGCGTCGTTGCGCGATTGCAGAATGAAAAGTCGAATAAGTGTAACGCTCTTTGATGAATAAATCTTGTCGACATTGGTTTACAATCAGCAATCATTCGGAAAATTGAGATCGATCACCTTCACTGTCCTGTCAAACTGAAACCGTCTTAGTTGGAACGACATTTCACAGTACAAACCAATTTACAATTATATTCATTTGAGTTTATTTGAATATACACTCTGTGTAGATATATTTAGCTAAGGGGAAAGTGCTACAGGCTGAGTCGCGGACACTAGAACAGCGTTTTAATAACCCTACATCTGTTCCTTATACAATTTTTTTTACCACTTTATGAATAGCCGAAGAACTTCCAGTACAAGGAGGCGAAAGCCCTCGACTTTCCGACACAACCTCACAATATCTTTAATTTTATAAAGCGGTTGTTATGGATATGCAATGTTTATGCATTGATAACTGCATTATAATGAAAAGCAGTGCCTTCAGCTATATATCTCAGAAGGGCAGACAGAAGTATGAAGTGTTGGAGACTTCATTTATTGACTATAGTTCTCTTCACAATGATAGTGTAATATAAATTATGGTAATTGTAAACCTTTTTTCAGAAGAGTAACACAGAAGGCACTAGTGAAACATAAATGTTGGAATACTTATTATTGTAATTGTAATTGTGATTTGACAATTATGTAGAGCGACTTCAAGAAAAAACTCTTGTGTCTATCCCGACCCGAATCTGTGAAATCACTGTCAAATAACACAGACTTCAGGCGCTTGCGAAACTGTGGGAGGAACAAACTGAAGAGTTCGAGCCGCAGCTCTCGACAAAGACGATTCCAGCTGGTGGGCCCAACATAGGCAAAGCTGTCGCAGTACGAATACGAGGGACAATCAGGAGTCCTTTGGGCAGCCGACCAAAGAGTGCCACGACCCGGAACCGAGGAGACTGATATGCAGAAGTCCCTAAGATATGATGGAGCACAACTAACAAGACAATTACGCATAAGGGCCAGGATCTTAAACTTAACACGCTGCTGCACGGGAGCCAGTGCATAAAGGAAGTTACATGTCCAACTGCTGAGACACCTCCAATAGCGGCATTAAGAGCAGACTGGAGCTTCGAGATAATTAGCTAATGAAAGCCCAGCAAAGATAGCGTTACCAGAGTCCGCTCTGGTGCAGATAAGGGCGTGAATTAGAATAGTGACAACACGAAAGGAGAGGGTTCGACGGATGGTACGGATCAGACGAAGGTGGTAACTGCCCATGGACTCCTGATTGTCCCTCGTATATGTATTATTAAGCATTTACTAAGCGCCTCTATCTAATGACCAAACATCAATCAATGACGCTATAAGCAACAGTGAGTGAAGGACTTGCTGTAGGTCTAATGGCCTCTATTCAGTAACAGTACTGTATAAGGAAGGTTCGAACCTGTACTCTTCGCGTTACAAGGCGAGCGCTCTAACCACTCGGCTATCATGTCCCACAGTAGGCCTACGCTTTTGTTCTGGCGGGGATGTGAGACCCTGACTTCGAGGTTGGCAGTTAAACATCACAATCACTAGACTAAATCTGTAGGAACGTGCGCGCACTTCCCTAACGCGACAACTTTTCACAGATTAAAGAATATACAGAGAATTTATGAGGGTGAAAATTTAATGACTTCATTACAGGAATTGACCGAGTTCCATTTAATTGGGGTTTGTGAAGCGTGAAATCAGGTTATGCACCCAGGCGTCGCCGGCTGTTTAGGAGCCGTCTATATGCGGCAGACTTATTAGGTTCATTGCCTTGACCGCAATAGTCCTAAAGAGACACGCGCATATGTAACAGAGTATGACACGATAATCAATGCCTGGTGACATCAGACAATGTTGACAACAAGGAAACAGACACAAAATTATTATTTGTGTATTTTAAGCGTTAGCCTACTATCGAATTACAAAGTATCAATCGATAGCTCTGAGCTCTAGTCTACTTCAGTGTTATATAAGTTAACTAAAACTGAAAGTAACTTTATTATTAACTGAAAAGTTCTATTTCAGTTAACTGAAACTGCTAAAACTGAAAAGTTCTGAAAACTCAAACTAAAACTAAACTGAAAAGTACAAAACTAAAACTAAAACTAAACTTGAAAGTTGAAAACTTAATTAATTTTTCTGTGTGTAAACACGCCAAGTGGCGGACATGTCTGCAGCGGTTAGCGGCGAGTGCTTAAAACTGCAGCTCAATAGCATGAAAGTATGAATTTAATCAGATCTGTTGTTCTTGCTAATCAAACAAATGTCATTAATAAAAAATGACATTTAATTACTTCTGCTGAATGTTTACAGAACTGAATTAAAACTGAAAAGTATTGAAAACTGAAACTAAAACTAAAACTGAAAAGAGTTTAAAACTAAAACTAAAACTAAACTGGAAAGTCAAAACAAAACTAAAACTGAAACTAAAACTGAAAAGTAAATTGAAACTTAAATAACACTGGACTCTACTTGCCCAATGCCGCGTCACTCTATAGTAAACGTCTCTGGTAACGCTACTTTTAATAATGAAGCCAAAGGAATGAAAGGATCGACACAGTCACAGGCTGTGACTGAAAATCTCCACTGCCGACCTTGCCTCAAATTGTTTCCGCCTTAAATTACTCTCAAGGTACGAAAATAATTCGGTGCTTGACATACGCGAGGACGGAGATTGCATAGCGCAGAGAGTAACCTGAATCTCGCCTCGCTTGCCACATCACTCGACAGACAGTGTCGGTCATTAGGCAAATGAGTTACAATCCCCAGCGATGTGGACGATGTGGCTAATACAGCGTTAGCACAAACACTTTGTCTGTGCTCTTAAAATAGTGTGACCGCGACATACCTGTATAAGAAATTTGTCGCGGTTGGACAGGCTGGCATAGCAGTAGCCTACTTCATACGTTAATACGAAGTACAAATATAATAGTCTAATTCTTCCAGAAGTCCTTATGCATTTACATTTAATGTGGATCCGGAAAATATGAATGACATTATTATCAATATCACTACTCCTAATATTACCATCAATATCACCATTATTATTGCTATTGCTATTTTTACAGATGATGTTATTGCTATTACTAGAATTTTAACTGCAACTATCTATATTATAATTACTCCAATTAGATACTATTTTGCTTTGATTATTATTATTATTATTGCTATTTCTGCCTTGAGGTAACTCAGATTCGTAAGGAATTTTTTTGTAAATATCCGAAGAATACCAAAAACCATTTTGGGACGGGTAGAATTCCTCAAGATCTGGCAGATCAAAGGTAACTTTGTAGGCAATGGCTTTTAAGCGTTGGATTATAATGGCAATGCGCAGGGCCGGATTTAGAATGGTGGAGCCATGGGCGCCCAATGTGGTGGCCCTGGTGGGGCCCTTCGTGCAGCGGATGTTTTTGCCTTTGTTGATACGCAGTCTCCGACAAGGACAACCCCGTAATTATCTCTAAATTATGATTATTTAGTACATTGATCATTTGGAAGCCTACCACTCAGATCTATAGTTACTAGTCACTCTTAGAATTTCTTCCTAGTCAGATAACACATGCAGAGAAAGGACACAAATATTGCAACTGGGTCCCACCACTTAGGGCATGTAATTTCAGGAGAACATAGGCCTACGTGGTGTATATCCGTTCTGAACATGGGGCAAATCTAAGACAGGACTTTTGCTGAGATGGCTGAGGACGACTGCGTGTTGTCTAAATGTAGACCGACCTGCTGAAAGCCTTCTTAAATCTTGGAAATTAAAACTTTGGTCATCTTGAAATGCTGTTTGATGACTGTTGTTGCCGTCCGGCGATATTCCTGTTTAATACGATGGCATATCTATTTATGATTTTACCTACATACAATCAATCAATCAATCAATCAATTTTTTTATTGCACCCGATAACAACAACTCAAAAGAATACATTTATGACAATCAGTAACAACGTAACAACGTAATTGTAATAAGAACGGTAATGTCACATAATAGTTAAATTGCGATTGACTAAAGAGGAGTAACTAACGGGAGCAATGGGTGGCTCCTAAGGGATTGATATCCCGCTAGTTGGAGACACCCAAGTACGTCCAATACATAGATTCAGTAGATGGCATAGACAGAAGGAAACAAGGCAGTAAATTAGGTAGCTTAACTAAACTTATCTAATATAGCTTAACTAAATAGCTCGAGGATCAGTGCGTCGTGCAAACAGGCGTCGGTTGAATTGTACACATATTTAATGCATAATATAGTTTTTCATAATTGCAATTGTTATTCCTGTATGAGAAAATAACGTAGCCTTTTTTGAATTCATGTCGAGTCTTTGATAATCGAATTTCTAATGGAATGGAGTTCCAGAGTAATGGTCCGGTAGCTCTAATGCTAAATTCTCTTGTGTTAGTCCTTGCTTTTACTGGACGATATGATGAAGCCCTCCTCGTGAAGTGACCGTGAATCTGGGATCCGAGAGTGAAGTACCCTGCAAATGAATCGGGTAATAGCTTGTGTTCGAATCGATAAATAAATTCTCCTATTTGCAAATTTCTTATCTGTTTTAGATTTAGCAAGTTCAAGTCCCTGAAGATGGGGGCGGTATGAGCGTCCCACCAACTGGGTCCCACCATGTACAGTGTACATACATAGGCCTACACACATTTCTGATTGGATACAATTGGCTGTAGGTTTGAATCTCATGGTTCCAGGGCTTGGGAAAAGTGTGGGGACAATTTTATATTGTCTATGAAGCTTCGCTGGAGATAGCGAAATAGGTGTAAGGGGGCATTTGCGAGAACTCATCTCACTTATTAAAACCCCAATTATTCGACATTCCGCCATCACACTCCCTTCTTCCCCACTTCAGAAGTAAATTGGTTTGTTTGATCAGTTAAAGCTACTCACGGAGTCATCTAGTCTGCTCAACTCATTTACTGAGCTAAACTGATAGAAATATGGTTAAAGCCTATAGCTGCCTTTAAACAGAGAAATTTGATTTTTAAAACACAAAGAACCTCATTCAACTCTGGCAGAGTAGTAAGTGACGGATTGAAGTTCTTTCCAAGTGTTTTCTGTTACACCCCAGTATGCCACCATGCCAGTATGCCACCACTGAGCCCATATAGGACCCATAATCCCATATAGGATCCGTATACAGCCCATATGGGTCCCATATAATACCCATGGAAATTCTGGCAGGGTACCCAATATCACTTGGGTGTTGGCTTTATACCGTTTTTTTCTATAATAAATGCGTGACACTGTTGAGTGTACACCAAAATGCGGCTAGCACTTGGTTTATTAAAGGATATTTTTACTTACTTACTAACTACACACGACCACAAAAGTCCTGGATGCTCTCATTACAGCGGTAGTTAACCAAGAGAATAGCTACTCAAATTTAACGAGCTCGAGTGACAGTAGGCGCTATATGAATGAACCAACTATTACACCAAGGTTGCATAATGCATATCCGCTTCAGAATAGAAACCATGAAACCGTTTCTGCGCATCTGGCGAATCGTATACAAGAACATAAACCTTGGAAGACTTCAAAAGGAATTAATTATACAGGCAACCCGAACGCAGTCACCTAAACCATGTGGAAGGAGGGAGCAGATGTCTGACTGGCTGCTTTTACGACCACTTATCCGTGGATACCGAAATTATATTTCCGTCTCCACGACTTTTCCATCGAAACCGCTATACAATCGACGAAAATTAGTACATGGAGCTCTTCCATTGAAAGGCATATACGGCCTTCGAATCGCTCTATGGACCTGATATGACCTGATAATTGGAATGAACGCAGGTTGGGTTCTGCGGTTAATTTGAGGTCTTTGTGGTTACAGTTTGGCCCAGGGAACTGGAACATAGGTCCCGATGGTGGCACTACCATATCTATCCGTCTATACATCTACATTGTACGCCCTCTGTTGAACGTATACTACAACGCCAGTCGACGAAAGCTGGTGATGTGTTAATAGGGAAGAACAATCAACAGGCGAACAATAACACAGACGGAAAGAAAGATTGTCAAAGACAAAGCGACAAACAAGAGACCACGACGAGAGAGAGACAGAGAGAGAGAGACAGAGAGAGACAGAGAGAGACAGAGACAGAGACAGAGACAGACAGACAGAGACAGAGACAGAGAGACAGAGACAGAGACAGAGACAGAGACAGAGACAGAGAGACAACAGAGAGACAGAGACCGAAGAGACAGAGAGATAGAGAGACAGAGAGACAGAGAGACAGAGAGACAGAGACAGAGACAGAGACAGAGACAGAGAGACAACATAGAGACAGAGAGACGAGACAGAGAGACGAGACAGAGAGACAGAGACAGAGACAGAGACAGAGACAGAACGGGCTTCCTCGGGAAGGGACGCTGTCTCCCTCTGGCCCTTCCCTCACCGTTCGATCGGTTCCTAAGACGGCTTTTTCCGCTTGGCCTGGGTCGGGAACGCCTCTGAGTAGACTTGAATAGACTCTACATAAATTTCGACTGATTGATAATGAATCTAAACAGACTATAGGCATACAAGTGTCGCTAGGGGTGTCCAGAAAAATGACAAATCGCAGAAAACACCCATATTGAAGTTTTTCCCGTTATTCTATTCATCTATTGTCTATAAATATTTTTTACAGAATTTTAAAAAGTTATCCTGAGGTCCCTCAAAGCCCCTGAACATACCCTACTTAAGTCCCCAGAACTGAAGACGCCCATGCTCGGATCTTGGAACTTGGGTCCATTGTCGATTTACTCTTTTTATCACAAAACATTACCGAAGAGTCTGATCTCGAAGAACTTTAAGTTGTTATGTTTATCTCAATGAGAGCTACATCCAGGTAAAATATACATACTAAATTCAAGGTCATTCAAGGTCATTTCAAGGTCAAAATAACCGAAATCTAGCAAAAATCAAAGAAAAATGATCAGATCTCAGCCAATAATTGTTGAAATTGGTTAATTCTTTCTTGCATTTCTCGTCTGAAAAGGGCTACCTGTGATAAGAAACAAGAATACCAAATGTAAGACGATCAAAAGTTATTTAAAGGACAAAAAGGTCAATTTCAGACAATGATTTTTACTCTAAAATTGACCTTTTTGTAATTAAAATAACTTTTGATCGTCTTGTATTTGGTACCCTTGTTTCTTATCACAGGTAGCCCTTATCCAGACGAGAAATACAAAAAAGAATTAACCAATTTTATCAATTCGCCGCATGAGAAGTAGACTGTTCTATGCGCACTTTTGGTGAAACGGAGAAAATCGAAAAAGAAAGTTTAGTGACTTCGAATTTAGTACTGAAAACTCGTTGGTGGGACAAAATAGAGAAAGAATGTTTAGAAAACATTTATGTGTACATCGGCAATTTTAAACAATCACGACGATTGAAGCCTCTTGCATAAGAAAACATAATTTGAAGGCAACTTTCGGAATTTGTTCAAATAGAACAAAATATTACAGAAATAGCTCTATACAATTAAATGTTATTATGATTCGTCATTACATGGAACATTATAATTATTAACGAAATGAATTATGACTGTCGCTGTAATTAGTTATAAAAGTAAATTATATAATAATTCTAGAGAAAAAGCTATTTTTGTAATATCATTTTTAACTGTGATACTTGCTATCATTGTATAGGCCCTATTATGTGCATTATATTCGAATTAATCTCTCCATTTTGCCTCTTTATGTAATATTTTTTGATTATCCTTCTGTAACGGAACACGCTTACTATTATAATGTTCTGTATGCATGTGCGAATCACAGTGTGCCGTTCAGACCACGTGACCGTAATAGAACAAAATAATCCTGGACCATGTGTATAATAATCAAGAAACAGCGTGTTCTGTAATATCCACGTGATTAAATCTCTGGAATATAATTGGTTGTGGTTCACATAGAATATTATAATGCCCATCAGTCGGTAAGAATATGCAAACAGAATAAAATACTTCTGTTCTTTTCCCAGCAAAGGCACCATTTCAACAAGCGCCATTTTGCACGAAGATAGAACAAATTACCCTGAATCGGACAGTGTGTCTAACTCCAATGTAAACAAAACTGCAGATAGAACACTATAATTCTCATGCGGCGAATTATTGGCTGAGATCTGATTATTTTTCTTAAAGTGTTGTTCGATTTCGTTTTTTATGACCTTGAAATGACCTTGAATGACCACGAATTTAGTATCTATATTTCATCTGAATGTAGCTCTCATCGAGACAAATAAACAGTAAAAGGTTCATCCAAATTGGACTCTTTGTTAATTTTTTGATAAAAAGAGTAAATCGACAATGGGCCCAAGTTCCAAGATCCGAGCATGGACGTCTTCAGTTCTGGGGACTTAAGTAGGGTATGTTCAGGGGCTTTGAGGGACCTCAGGATAACTTTTTAAAATTCTGTAAAAAATATTTATAGACAATAGATGAACAGAATAACGGGAAAAACTTCAATATGGGTGTTTTCTGCGATTTGTCATTTTTCTGGACACCCCTAAAGTGTCGCATTCAATCGATGACCAAAGCGACCATTGACTGATGTCTTTGGCATTATAATGACGTTGCTATAGAGGTCAGAAGATGGATTACAAAAATAAATTTCCTACAAATCGTTTCTATCACCCTGCTGACATGTTCTCCCAGGACTCCTCCTCCTCCTTCTTCTCCTCCTCCTCCTCCTCCTCCTCCTCCTCGTCCTCTTCTTCTTCCTCTTCTTCCTCCTCCTCTCCCCTGTTTCTTCTCTGCCTCCTTGCTCCTGCCTTACTTTCCGCCATCTTTGCATAGTCTTTTCCTTCCACATTTCCTCTTTGCCATTCGTCTTTGTCCACCAGACTGAACCATGCTGCATGTGTTGTCTCTGCTGAGAGAGAGAGACTCCAGTTGCTGATGCCTGCGTCCGTCGCTGTCTCCGTGATGCATTCGAGAGGGATAAACATGTCAACTGTAACCATGGCAACGGGTGGAAGTTCTTCTAGACAAACATTACGATTAGCTTTCCTTGAGTTCAGTTTCAGCCACAGATGGAGCCACGGGCCGACATCTTCTATGCTGTTGACTTAACGCATTAGCCATGTAGTACCTCTTCCCCCCCAGTGTAATATATTATGGCATTTTGTCCTTATCAGAAGGCTTATCTGACCATAATTATGTATGCAATCATCATGTCTGTATCCGTGGCATATACTGTAGGCCTACGCACGACGTATGCCTGGTCGCGGCATTTCAGGCGGGGCAACAGGGCCATTTGGCTCAGGACACATATTCAGAAGGTCCCCAGATTTTGAAAAACTATAATTAATTATTAATTATATAACTGTTATTGTTAATACTATAATTAATTGTTAATTGTATAACTGTTAATTTTTAATACTTAAGTTTCTGTTTTTATACTCGACTTATGCCTTGTAATGGAGTCCAAGATCGAGTCAGCTCAGTTATTGTATTGTATTGTATTGTATTTGAACACTTGTTATAGCGCCCCTACCAGATTCTATTCAGAGGCGCTCCCGACTACTGCGCGTACGCTGAATCTGAGTTTCACGCCGAAGCGCATGAATTATTGCGAGTGAAGGACTTGCCCAGGGTCCCTACGCGGCGGCTTTGAGGTGGATTCGAACCCGCAACCCTCCAGCTGCAAGGCACCGAACATACCCCAACACCACCGCGCCCCAGTTGTATTGTGTTGTATTGTATTGTATTAAACTCTGCTTTAGATCAGTCTATCCTGGACAAACTCCTTTAACTTGAACGGTGTGCTGTGAGCCAATGCCCCTGCCAGCATTTCTATATGGACTCTGTATGGGTCCTATACAGGAATATGGGGTCTATATGGGACTCCATGTGGGCTAAACATCCAAGCACCGCTATGCGTGACTGATCATACTATATTTGATATATTCCAGCTTTTAAACAATTACTTCAATTTACTTGGCTTTCGGACTAGCGAAACCCTTACACCGGATGATGACTTGTATATTTTGTGAATTGCGTTACATAAATCATTGAATGACAATGATAATAATAATAATGCCCTTATACAAAACTAACGATAGTTGGCTTGTACAGGCAGATAGTTGCAACGGAAATTCGTACATCAATCTACATTACATAGCTTCTTGTCTAACTAAATATTCTGATAATGGTCTCGTTTGAGTGCCGCTAATTGGGTTATTATACGTCCGTCATCTGGCTCATTAGCGAATCATTAGCAATCAATTATCCGCCGAGTTCCTCCTGATCCCTTTTATTTAGCAGTCTCAAACATATTATTCAACAGGCTTCGCTAAGTTTCTGGCTCGTGGCTAAAAATAGAGTCCTGCAGCCGTTGATATATTTAGACGAACGTCGGCGGTGAATTCACAGACAATAGCAGTTGTAGCGAACTGTGGGAATCGACTCTTTTGACGTCGATCGGTTGTTGTACCAATGTTGGGTACTTCGGAAATTGAATCTGTACTGGATTCGAACCTCAGTAAGCCGTATGATGTCGGACGTCAGAATTCGTGTCCCGAATGGTGTGGACTACGACAGCCGTCGGTGAGTTTGTGATTGAACTTCATCAAGTAAATGCATGTAGATGTAAATGTAGATGTAAATGTAGATGTAAATGTAGATGTAAATGTAGATGTAAATGTAGATGTAAATGTAGATGTAAATGTAACTGTAGATGTATAGATGTCAATGTAAATGTAATTCGGTTTCTATAGCAACCGTATGGCCTCGACCCTGACCATTTGCATTTAATTGATGGGGTAGCACGCCTTTATCACCGCTGCCTATTTATATGGGTACCACGCCATTTGAGGACCCCGTGTGTACGGTGTACTAGAACTGATGATCATGTGCTGTGAGTGTGTCTGCTGTTGTCATTTGTTATCAGCGCTTTTTAGACGGAAAAAGCGCTATATAACTAGCCAAGTACATGTCATACATGTCATACATACACACATACACACAAACCCACATGCACACATACACATATGCAATTATACATACATGTACAATTGTACATGTACCATTTTCTGTTATAATCTAATTATAATTAAAAATATTTTCCTGACTATAGAACATTTACTCATTTCTGTGTGCCTGTACTTGACTCACTCCTCACTGAATTGTGTATCAAGATAATTAATACAGAAACACGCTGATGTCTAACAGATACGAAATGGCGTGACACCCATTCAAACGGACAGGGGTGTTGAAGGAACACACCCATCCATTAATGATACTGACAACTGAGCACGGGTCAAGGCCAAATAGGCGCTATAGAAAAAGTATGCATTTACAGTGACTTGCACAAATCACACTTTTTAGCCGTGGCTGGGCTGGGAGCGCCTCTGAGTAGGTTTCTTGAAGAGGCGCTATATAAATTCTCGGAATGAATGAATGAATGAAATAGAAGCGACAGCAGAGCACAAGCTTAAAATAATGTAAGAACAGATAAGCAATTGCTACTTGACTCGTTATTATATAACATATTATGATATAACTCAGATTATTATATAGCTAGCATACTGTTGTAGGCCTATAGCTTGGATTTAATTAATAATGTCTTATCTTCTAGAATAGTTTAGATAACGTGCCGTTGGCTTGATAGTCTATTGATTTTGTTGGACTTTATCCAGAGTATACAATCTTCGTGCATACGCATCGGTCGGCAGAAACAAAACCACAATGCTCACGCTGCTCAATGCTCAAGCTGCTCAATGCTCACGCTGCTCAATGCTCACGCTGCTCAAAGCTCATCAGGTGTCACTTGGGCTCGGCACGGTTGTTGACAAGCGCAGTTAAGTCAAGCAATGCTGAACCATGTTAGGACTTGGACCAATAACAGTCCGTAGAATGCCCATTAAACCTTCCATTCTTACTGGGTCAGTTAATGAGTACCAGTTCAAATTGGGAGGTGATTGCGGATGTCGTGTGTGTGCCTCAGCCGAAATATCCACTAGCCTCAGGAATTGGCCTTAGATTTTCTACTGAGGGATGTAAGCATGTGACTTTTGAAAATCTTCTATGGATGTCTTTCTATGTTTTGTTCAATAATATATATATATATTATATATATACATAATATACGAAGGGATCATTCTCACAGCGCAGCCAATTACCTCGTGTGGCATTTGGCTCGCCCAACGATTTAATAACTGCCGTCGAATTGTCACTGTTGACTGTTGACACGAAGAACCTACAAGAAGCGTAAGCTGGCGTATTTAGGCTATGGTTAATTCCCACTGACATTTAGATCTAATCCCCGTAGGCATATGACTTTTCAACTAAACACACTGTTCATACAAGGCAACCTCGTCTCAGTTCAGTTCACCACAATATGAGTCTGGCTTTGTAGTTGTAGTTGTAATTGAACATTTATATAGCGCCACTAAGAGACTCAGAAGCGCTGGGTCAATGTCTCGCAAGAACAGTCACTAATGTCTCTCAAAGGCTAGTTTCCTTGACAGTCATAGCAGGACATCGATTGGGTGGCAATAAACCGACGATAACTTGTAGTCAGTCAATTGATGAGACTGTTATGGTACTCAAACAAAAATGCACACCTGAGCATTTATAAAGCGCCATTCTAGAACGTCTAAGAAGTATTCAGTGACTGATACCGGTGGGAGTTATTATCCCTATTATTTCCAGGTAGCCTAGTTCGTTCCTATGATCTAGTAGAAGAAGAAGGAAGAGGAGCAGAAGAGTAGCAGGAGAATGGAGAAAAAAGGAGAGGCAGGTGAAATGGAGGAAAGGAGGAGAAGGATGAAAAAGGAGGAAGAGGAAGAAGAGTAGGAGAAGGAGGAGGATGAGTAGAAGGTGGCAGAGGAGATGGAAGAGGAAATAGAAAGGAGGAGGATGAAGAGGAGAAGGAGGATAAGGCATGGAAGATGGAGGATGAGACGGAGAAGAAGAAAGGAGAGGAGCAGAACGAGGAGTGGTTATGTATTCAGTCAATACTGGGAGGAGAAGGAGGAGAAGGAGGATGAGGAAATGAAGAAGGAGGAGAAAGAGGAAAAGGAGGAAGAGCAGAAGAAGGAGGATGAGGAGTAGAAGGTGATGAAAGAGAAGATGAGAGGAGATGGAGAGGAGGAGAAGGATGAGAAGGAGGAAGAGGAGGAGGAGTATAAGGCATAGGAGATGGTGGAGGAGGAGGAGAAGGAGAAGGAGTGGATATGTATTCATGACGAAGGAAATTGAGGTGGAATCCGACAGCCAAAACGAATTTGGAAGAAGGAAACAGAAAAGAAACCTTCAATGTTAACGTGTTTATCATATATTCATGGGTGTTTGCCTGAAGACCGAGGCAGGAACAGAGGAAGCGGTACATGAAGGAATAGAGGAGGAGGAGGAGGAACATAAAGGAAACGGAGAGGGAAAAAGAGCCAGAGGCAATATGCCCAGACGAACGTCTTTTTTATACAGCCAAATAGCCAATGCACATACAGATAGCCTGTTGTTTGTTTATATGGTTCTCTTATGCATACATACATGCTCATATACATGTATATACGCACGTATATATATTTGTTATATACATTACCTGCACGATCACACATATTTATGAATAGACCTATGTTATATAATGTTATGTATGTTCTATATGATCGCGGACGAAATTGATATGCAGCTGAAATAATTGCAGCTTTCTTAGGCAGTGAATGAGGTGTACGTGAATAAGAGGCAGAAGTAGAAAGAGACACAGAAAGAGAGAGGCAGACAGACAGACGTAAACAGACGCATACAGGAAGACGGACAAAATGGGCACCTGTGTATATACACTCTGCCGAAATGATCTACCAGAGTCGATCTGACGTATACAACACATCTGACGAATAAACCAGATATGACATGTCACCAACTCTTTTCTTTCTTAGTTGTGACCTACCTCAAGAACTTTCCTTATCTCTACATATAAATTGCTCAACGTCTTCTAACTGTTTAAGAATTAAATTGACACAGTTCTTTGAATGTTTCTCCTTTCTTCAAACACAGTTATTTCAAACGTACAATCAAAATTCTTATCAATACAACTCAACTGCAACTTCTAACATACAGCTCTCTACTGCATTAAAACAACTACTACACTGTATAGTTCAAATTCACTGTCATCAGCAGTTTCTAAGTTTGGCGCGCTAACTGCACGTGTAAAAACAATCTACCGTCAGCCAATGTTTAGGCTACTTTAGGCCAAGCGCCCACGAGCCGACAGCGCAACTAAGGCCTAAGACTAAAACGCTTAACAATCGATACACATTATATATATATCAACCTAAAGAACACCTGTGCTCATTATATATGCAAAATATTTGTTCACATTACCTCCTTCCATTTCTTTGGATTGAGCAAATTAAATTTAAAAATTTGCGAAATCATCAGGTACTAAATTATGCAATAAACTTAATACTATATAATACAGTAAAATAAACAATCTTATAATCTAGATAAACAATCTGCTATAACATTTAATCGTCCTTTCTTATAATTAACCTCTACATCAAAAGTTTGCAGTGCTAAAGCCCAACGCACCAGTTTAGCAGACTTAGACATAGATTCAGTCAGATAAGTTAAAGGATTGTGATCGGTAAAGATGTGAACTTTAGATCCAATTATTATCTCTTTCAGCTTATTTAGAGCCCAAACAATAGCATAGGCTTCTTTCTCTACAGTTGCCCATCTCTTCTGAGTGTCAGTCAACTTCTGACTTATAAATGACACAGGGCGCTCTATTCCCTTATCATCCATCTGCGTTAAAACTGCTCCTACTGCAAAATCACTGCTATCACAGTACAAATTAAAAGGTTTTCCAACATCAAAAACATATAAAACAACTTTAGAGCGTACAGCATCTTTAAGTACATTAAATGCCTGTTGATGTCTATCAGTCCAATCAATCTTATCTGGAACATGTTTACTTGTCAAATCTTGTCGTTGAGGCTTTCGTTGTCGTAGATTTACCAATGATTTGAATGCGTATTCACCAGTCGACGTTCTTTCGAATCCCAGACGTTGTTTCGAATCCGAGACGTTGTTTCGAATCCCAGACGTTGTTTCGAATTCCAGACGTTGTTTCGAATTCCACCGCTGCTGCCACCAAATATGTCACCAACTCTTTTCTTTCTTAGTTGTGACCTACCTCAAGAACTTTCCTTATCTCTACATATAAATTGCTCAACGTCTTCTAACTGTTTAAGAATTAAATTGACACAGTTCTTTGAATGTTTCTCCTTTCTTCAAACACAGTTATTTCAAACGTACAATCAAAATTCTTATCAATACAACTCAACTGCAACTTCTAACATACAGCTCTCTACTGCATTAAAACAACTACTACACTGTATAGTTCAAATTCACTGTCATCAGCAGTTTCTAAGTTTGGCGCGCTAACTGCACGTGTAAAACAATCTACCGTCAGCCAATGTTTAGGCTACTTTAGGCCAAGCGCCCACGAGCCGACAGCGCAACTAAGGCCTAAGACTAAAACGCTTAACAATCGATACACATTATATATATATCAACCTAAAGAACACCTGTACTCATTATATATGCAAAATATTTGTTCACATGACATTTGTTTTCTTTGCATTAGTCCATGCAATACACCTATAAGTCTACAAATATACAGTTATACACACATACATGTATAGTTGTAAACGTATATTTTAAGGTGTTTCGTGTGCTTATATATATATATAATACTTATACAGATTCATATATACGTATGTATATGATTATATGGGTGTACAAACCAGATTCCAGATGTAGGCCTATTACTGAGGCGTTTCGATTTAATATATATATATACTTAGACCTATTAGTTTATTGAAGGCATTGTATACATAATTACATATGCATACAAGCTTATGTACATGCACTGCATAGACATATGCAATAAGCAGAGGCTTCAGTGTGTACATATACGGAAACTAAGATGTTTGGGTATACTGTGTGTTGTGTTAATGAGAGACACTGCTTAAACACGTTATGCATATGTATATGACCTTATGCATATGTATACTAGGCTGCGCATATGTTTGACATCATTATGCGGTACCTTAAGGCGGTTAAACCACCTGGAGCTGCCAGGCACTGAGCCAGTCATTAAATGCCTGCAGTATTGGACACGACACCCAAAGAGTCACGCACAAGCAGCTTTGGTTCCCTGAGAAAACTACTAGAAATTATTATTCATTTGTTCAGGACCGTCTGTTTGTACAGAAGCCAATAATAATAGGCGGACGCATATTTGGCGTGTTTTGACCTGCAGAGAAGAATTCGCAATTTAGAATGCTTATCTTTATTCGTTAGACATACATCACATAAACATAGGCCTATATTCATATACATATAGGGCTACATACATATGTCTGTATGTGTGTCTGTATATATAGCGAACATATCCTGAGTGGCCGAGTGGGTTGGTAGCCCGCTCGCCACGCCGGCGGCCCGGGTTCGATTCCCGGTCGGTCGGTTTATCAGAGATTAATTTCTCGGATCTTTACTGCGGGTGGCTCTGTCGCAATATAAACGTGGAGTACAATACAATACAACACAATACAACTGGGGCGCGGTGGTGTAGGGGTATGTTCGGTGCCTTGCAGCTGGAGGTTGCGGGTTCGAATCCACCTCAAAAGCCGCCGCGTAGGGACCCTGGGCAAGTCCTTCACTCGCAATTATTGCTCATGCGCTTCGGCGTGAAACTCCGATTCAGCCTCCGCGCAGTAGTCGGGAGCGCCTCTGAATAGGAATCTGGAAGGGGCACTATAACAAGTGTTCAAATACAATACAAAAATACAATACAATACAATATCGGTTATATGCCATATACATACAGGGGCGTACCCGGCGTAGTCAGGAAAAACTTTCGGAGGGTTTCAAATTTTGAGGGGTTTCCATTGGAAATTATCGTATTTATTTTCTACATTTTTAGTTTTTAATAACAATAATGGATTTATTTGGGGGAGGCTGGGGGGTTGAACCCGCAAACCATCCCCTAAATTCGCCCGTGTATATATACAGACCTTGAAAGGCGCTATATAAATTTCGACTGAGTATAGCTACATAATATTATTATGTTATGTTTTGCAATGCGACAGGTTGTCTTCGAAGCCAGGGCCAACGCACTGTTAGAAGCGAAGAGGATCCATCGCAGGAGAAGAACGACCAACCATCTGATGCTCCAGAAAACAAGTAGGCCATGGCCAGAAACAGAAGCACTGTAAATATTCCAAGAATTTATTTATCTACACTGGTTTATCAGGTGCGCACTGCGTAGGCCCTATTAGTGTGTGCACAGGTAGAACAGGGCAGAGGAACCCTTCCGAGCACTACTGCTAACAGCCCAACAGCAAGCATTCAGACAGGTGGCAGGCATTCAGCTGGTCATGATAGGCCACCGCAGAACATATCCTAACTTGCCTCTTTCGTCGAGTTTCTAGGCCAACCGCGTGTGGAATAAACATTCAAGAACGAGGCTTTGGGTTGCGGGATTTATGTATGGATCTAATTCAACGGTTGCTTGAGAGGTAAGGATGTTTATACAAGACTTTCATCGTCTGCTTGACGCCCTCTGCACTATTGTTATGTTATACTATACAACTATAGTATGATAAAGCTCTGCTTACAAAGTTCAGAAGTGTGCAAGGAACATTGAGAAATATATAAAGAGTGGAGGAGGTCAACTTCCAGTTTAGATTGAAAGAGAGTCTCGGTAAGAGAATTGCGAGCATGAGGAGGTTTAAAGTTCCAGGTGGAGAGACTGGCAACTGCGAATGTACTACTCACAATGACTATCGAATGAGTATACCCGGAACGGTGTCCGGACATTTTCCCCCGGACATTTCCCCCGAACAGTAAGTAGGTAACTCTACTATTGTCCATGATAACTGTCATTAATGCAACTTCTATTGGAGCAAAGACCTTCTTTCATCAATCCCACTTCTATTTAAGCAAAAACAATTCTTTCATCAATCCAATTTCTATTTAAGCAAAGAATTTTCTTCATAAATCCAGCTTCTAATTAAGCATATATAGAATTTCTTTCGTCAATCCAACTTCTATTTAAGCATAGAATTTATTTCATCAATCCAGCTTCTATTTAAAGAAAATAATTTCTTTCATTAAGTTAATCCAACTTCTATCAAAGTAAAGAATTATTTTCGTCAGTCCAACTTCGGGGGAAATGACCGGGGGGAATGTCCTATAGACACACCCGGAACGGTATCCGTTTTATATTCCAGAAAACACTTATCGAAGAGAAGATCGGTTTTCACGAAGCTTTATGTTGTAACCATGTATGATAGTAGCATGGATGATTTGTCCGTGATTTGTATACGAGGGTGTGCCACCTTGAAACGGAAACGCCCAGATGCAGGAAGCCAGGAAGTGCAGAGAACGAAGAGCAGGTATCATAAGTATAATAGCAGCAGTAAAAGAGTCCATGATCCATTCGTGTGGCCAAGTGAATGATTAATTATTTAGAGAAAGCAGTAAGCCCTACTATATGCACTGTTATGCAGTCAGAGAGACTATATGTAGAGAGTATTCTTTTCAGAATAAGGACGTCTTTATGAATGCTCTCAGCCATGCTGAATTTATAATGTATACCGACGCTATCGGGACCCTTGAAATGTAAAAAAAATAATTGCGCTGTTTGAATGGCGCTATAGAAGTTTAAGATTAGATTAGAATAAAATGTGACATGGACGTAGTAGGCCTACTGAGAAGCGAATACTTAAGTTATTATTATTTTCATTCTACCTACTCAAGAGCAACATCATAGTTTGAGGATACGGTGAGAATACGACAGTATTTTGATACGGATTTCATATGTCCTACATAATTATGTTTCATATGTTCTACATATGTTGAATGATATGTTTCATATGTCCTGCATAATTATGCTTCATATGCCCTACATATGAGCTTAGTCACTCGATACGCCATTACCATTTTGTCCTGTCCAGTGTCCATATCGTGTGTAATGAATGTTACGTTAGTCTGTATAGGCCTATAAACTTCGCTCGTGCTAGGCCCATAAGCCTGTCAGCCTGGAATTTAATACAGTAGGCCTAGATCCTATAATTATATGGGATCTGCAGTCTGCTGATAATAGTTGTTAAAATTACAGCCAAATCGTAAAGGACAAGTGGCCGGCATATAAAAAATCAACCTACATGTATAATAGAGCAAAACCTTGATTAAATTCCAATAACCTACTAAGGTCTAAGGCTTATGAGCCCAGCACGAGCTAAGTTTATAGGCCTAGCCTATGTTATGCATGCAGATTGCAGAAGTCGTTTAGTGTGCGAAAACAAGAACGACATTTGGTGAGGTGAAGATTTACACCAAATTCCGGGACAATTTGGGATTAATCTGGGACACGGGACCGATTCCGGGTCTTCCAGGACTCCAGGCGAATCCAGGACGGTTGGCAGCCCTAATACAAGTACATTTGCGCAAACAACTTTACACGGAATCAAATCCACAGCCGCATGATCATCGACCTTGCATGTTACCGTGTCGCTACATATGAAGGACATACGGAAATACAGTCATATTCTCCACATGTCTTGAACATAAGCTTACGACTATCGGCCTACTTCTGGGATACTGATGACAACGAACCAGTGCCCGAATAAGGCTCGGCTTTACAATGTCCGCAGTGGCTCATTAAATTTAGGAGATTTGAATCTAAGGCACGAGGACCTTAAATGGCATCCATTCAAACTGGCAGCGGTGATAAAGGATCTGACTGATAAATGAGCAGAATCGAGGTCGTACGGCTCTTTAGAAAAACGTCCACTGTGTACATTTACATTTTTAGACTGTCAGCGCTCAACCAATAAACCATAGTATTACAAAATCCCTGGCAGCTAATATTATCAAGCGACAGGTATAAAGAATTGTTTTAGTCTATGTAATCGTTGGCAATGATGATCGGAAATAGGTTTTTGATCGGTGCATAGCACGGACTCATCAGTCGACTGATAAACTCGTTCTCATGATTGCCTCAAATTATGCAGCCAACTGACGGAATGTTTTAAACTCTAATCAGAGAGAAACAACGGAATCGATTGAGACAGAGGCAGAGGCGGAGGCAGAGGCAGAGGGGCAGAGACAGAGGCAGAGGCAGAGACAGAGGCAGAGGCAGAGGCAGAGGCAGAGACAGAGGCAGAGGCAGAGGCAGAGGCAGAGGCAGAGGCAGAGACAGAGGCAGAGGCAGATGATCTACGGTCGATGATGATGATGCTGTTCAGGATATCATCATCATCATCATCTCGTAGAGGATGCTGGCTGCAGTTGCTGATGCGGCGAATGATTTTGATGAAGATGATTGTACGAATACCATCTGGCACCAATCGAATCATACTCTGCCGGATGTACCAAACAACGAACATCAAGTGCACGGCACACATACGAAACACACACACACAGACAGACACACGTACAAACACACACACACTCCAACGCACGCGCTCACCGACATAACTCTACGCACACGTACGCACAGATATTCGCGCCCTGCAGCTGCAGAATCACCACTAGCATCGGCTAATTACGTCGACCTCGCTCAGCAGCCTCCTTCTTCAGCAACAGCAGTAGCTGCAGCATCAGCTGAATCAGATAGCATTGTACTACTTCATAGTTCTGCTTCGTACAGCTTAATCTAGTGCGGCTGTGTACAGAAACTTGTACACACCAGTGGGGCTGATAGGCCCTGCGGTCGGCCCGTAGCCCGAAGCAGTCTCTAGCCGTAGGCGGAGTAGTGTATGTTAGACTCTTCTCAGTTTCATACGAGCCTCGGCCTCCGTTGATGCATTGGGGGCGTGTACAGCGTGGTCTGTTGTACGGTTAGTTGGGAGTCGTATATCGCTGAACATGTGTCTCGATAGTTAACTAAACAGCGTAGAGACGGTTTGGTTGAACGAATGGACCGGTCGACTGCCATCAGATGGAGGAGGCACCAGACCAGTTGCTGATGGGTTGGAGTTGTTTCGTTGGCTGCTTTTGACGGTGGTTCGCCTGACGACCAAAACTCTCTTCTACTCAGTGCAGGAGGCATCGACAGGCGTATGACGGCTTTCATGTGAGACGCTGTTCGTTTTTTGCCTCTTTTTTGTCACTCTCTGCCTCTGTCTGTTCCTCTCTCTCTCTCCGCTCTCCTCTTTCTCATTCATTCTTATTTTCCTCCATTTCACTCCTGTTTTTTCCATCTCCTTCCTAAATGACGTCTCTGACTTTCTTCTCCGTTTTCTCCCTCCATCCTTCTATCCACCCTCGCTCCTCTCTTTAGAACTTGTCTTCTCCCCTTCTTCCTTCCTTCCTTCCTTCCTTCCTTCCTTCCTTCCTTCCTTCCTTCCTTCCTTCCTTCCTTCCTCCCTCCTCCTCCCTCCCTCCCTCCTCCCTCCCTCCCTCCTTCCTCTTTCCTTCCTTCCTTCCTTCCTTCCTTCCTTCCTTCCTTCCTTCCTTCCTTCCTTCCTTCCTTCCTTCCTTCCTTCCTTCCTTCCATTTCCCTCCTTCCTTCCTTATTTCCATATTACCTTCGTTTAACTTTCCTACGTTCCTTCCATCACTTCTTCTCTTTCTTCCAACATCTCTTTGTGCTTTCTTCGACTCCTTTAATAGTTTCTCCCCTCCCTCCTCTCTCCTCTTCTTCTTCCTCTTCCCTCTGTTCAGCATCCGTCGGCGTCTGCGTCCGTGAGTCGTCGATGTGAGCTGAAGTGGTTGAAAGGATTCTTGCTGTGAATTGACCGATAAGTCGTTGTATATTTAGAGAACGGGAAGCCAACTGTCTCTACCTCTCTCTCTCTCTCTCACTCGAAGTAGACCAACGCCCATTCCACTCCTCCTATTCCTTCCTCTTCCTCGTTTTCTCTCCACTTTCAATCTCTCTATCCCTCTCCTCTCCTTCTTCTTCTATCCTTCTCCTGCTCCTTCCCTCTCCTCAGACTTCCTACTCCTACTACCCATTTGCCTTCACCTCACTCACCGCTCAATCCACTCTGATTCTCTTCCTCGTTCTCTCCGCTTTCCTCTCTTTATCCTTCTCCTCTTCTTCCTCCTTCTCCTCCTGCTCCTTTCCCTCTCCTCAGACTTCCTACTCCTACTACCCCTCTGCCTTCACCTCACTCACCGCCCAATCAGCTCTTCCTTTCCCTCTTATTCTCTTCCTCGTTCTCTCCGCTTTCCATCTCTTCATCCTTCTCTTCTTCTTCCTCTTCTCCTCCTGTTCCTTCCCCTCTTTCTGACTCCTCTTCCTTCAGCTACACCTCTGCCTTCACCTCGTTCTCGACGGTCTGCTGTTCCTCTTCTCGTCCAACAGTCCTCTTCCTTTTCACCTCCTCCACTTCCTGCTCCTCCCCTTCTTCCGTGACTGGCTCCTCCTCCCACTACCCTTCATCTCATCCTAGACGTTGTTTTGTTCCTCTTTTCGTCCAACATTTCTCCTCGTCTTCCTCTTCCATCTATCCATCCTTCTGATGTTCACTCCAATTACTGGAAAAGATGGAGGGAGGAGGCGGAATACTGTGGCCGCTCATTCACTCCAGACAACATGTAGCTGTAGCTCGACTCTTGCTGTTGTCACTCTATAGGTGTGTCTTCATCATTAAAGCCATTCAGCGATGCCGGAAGTTGGAAGGCTCCTCAGGTAGCACTCGGTCGGCGTAGACGAACGCACGCAACGAACCACAGAAGCAGAATGAAGACGACAGCGATGATTATTATGATGATGATGATTATGACGAGGTTGGCTAAGAAGATGACTACGACGGAGATGATGAGAAGGAGGAAGAGACGGAGGAGGTGAATCAGAAGAAGGAGGGAGGAGGAGGAGGAGGAGGAGGAGGAGGAGGAGAAGGAGGAGGAGAAGAAGGAGAAGGAAGAGAAGCAGAAGAAGGAGGAGGGGGAGAAGAAGAAGGAGGAGGAGAAGGAGATGGCGGAGGAGGAGAAGGAGGAGCAGGAGGAGGAGAAGGAGGAGGAGAATGAGAAGGAAGGAGGAGGAGGAGGAGGGAAGAGAAGAAGGAGGAAGAGAAGGAGGAGAAGAAGAAGGAGGAGGAGGAAGAGAAGAAGGAGGAAGAGAAGGAGGAGAAGAAGAAGGAGGAGGAAGAGAAGAAGGAGAGAAGAAGGAGAATTAGAGGTCGAGAATGAAGATGACTAGCTTTCCATCACCATAATAGTCACGTAGAGCGAAAAGCCGACAGACGGACATCTTGTGAAATAATGTGAATTTATATTGCGCCAGGTTATTAGGTTTCTACAGCGGATGTGATTTACGGAATAGGATCGTATAATATATATTTATATATATCGTATATATATATATCATATATATATATAGGCCTATATATATACGTGTTGTTGGAATCGAGTCATTCGTCTTTCAGTGGGTCATGTGGGTGATTCGCTGTTGCGGTTAATAGATTGGCGATTCGTTTCTGCTGTCGTAGTCTGCTTTTAAACTGGATTAGGCCTACTTCAAATCGATTCAACGCTAGGACTTCAACTCTGACAGATCATACAACACAACAGTTGGATGTAATTTAATTGCAAGTATACGACAGGTCTTTCTACGCAACAACTATAATTTAATTGCAACTGCAAAGATAGGTCATTCAACACAACAGTTGTAATTTAGTTGTATCTGCGACAGATCATTCAACAAAAGAGTTGTACTTTAGCTTAATTGCAACTACGACAGATCATTCTACACAACAGTTGTAATTTAATTGCAACTGCAAAGGTCATTCTACATAACAGTTGTAATTTAATTGCAACTGCAAAGGTCATTCTACATAACAGTTGTAATTTAATTGCAACTGCAAAGGTCATTCTACATAACAGTTGTAATTTAATTGCAACTGCAAAGGTCATTCTACATAACAGTTGTAATTTAATTGCAACTGCAAAGGTCATTCTACGCAACAGTTGTAATTTAATTGCAACTACGACAGATCATTCTACACAACAGTTGTAATTTAATTGCAACTGCAAAGGTCATTCTACGCAACAGTTGTAATTTAATAGCAACTGCAAAGGTCATTCTACGCAACAGTTGTAATTTAATTGCAGCTACTACACAGCAGCTGTAATTTAATTGCAACTGGGAAGGTCATTCAGCACAGCATTTGAAATTAAGTTGCATCTACGACTGTTGTTTAAAATGATTTGTTGCAATTAAATTACAACGGTTGTAATTTTTAATTGCAACAAGGCAATCTTTCAGAACATCTCCAGAAATTCTCACTGAACTGATTATGCAACGTAAATGGCAGTATATGATGTAGTTTCAGTTGTAGTCCCTGTATAGTTGCATTAGGCCTACATGTAGTTGCTAATTCAGTCACACCCAGGATGCGATTCATTGGTTGGAAACCGTCAGAAAGGATTTAAGTAAAGTAGTTGAATGAATGGGAAGAGAGTAATCCATAGGTGAATTACTGACACAGTGAGTGAGAAGTTATAAATCATCTTTGAATCCCTTAGATTCACCTAACCTACGTAGTTATAGTTTCTAGTGGTTAACGAGGTCTTTTACTCTTACAGTTACAGTGAGTACACTGACCGCACACTGTTGGTGGGAAGATGAGACGGCGAAGGAGAAAACTGGCCAAACATAGGCCGAGGCTAAGAAAATAAAGTCGCTAACACTTCATGCCCACTTCTTCTTCTTCCTCCTCCTCTTCCTTTTCTTTTTCCTCTTCTTCTAAACAATAACTGACGATTCTGTTTGTATACTTAACAGTCTCCACTCCCGTGACGGAGCTTTCTCTAGCGCCTTTTCCGACAACAACAACGCCACCTGGCGGACAAACAGCTCGTCAGCGCTGGACGACGACGCGGGTGAGGACGTGTACGAAATGGCCCTTGAGGTCCTCGAGGGAGACGAGGCCTATCGACTGGAAAGCTCCGGAAGCATCAGCCCCGAGAGCGACGTCGATCGACTCCTGGAAAACGCAGACGCGGAGAGGTTTTCCGGTGATGTCACTCTGATCCGCGTCTTTTCCATCCAACGGGACCTTGAGGGAGGAGGAATGCGGAGTGGCGACGGGGAGGACCCTGGCCAGGACGCGGGAGGACTTGCGTTGACGGGAAACTGCTATGAAACGGATCCAGAACCTCACTTTCGACGGTTCTTGAACATGGATGACGCGAGTCTAACGGATGGGCGGTTGCTGTCAGACGTGGAGCTGTACATTGGAGAAACGGAGTCGGAGGCAAGTTGTACGGTGGCAAGGCGGACTCGCCAGGCCTTTGACAGCGTTGAATTGGTGTCCTTTGACCTGCACAGCAATTCCAGCAGCACCGTTGGGCTGGATGAGGACACGAGTGGACCCAGACGGAAGTCCTCAGGGCCAGGAAATGCAGACAGATCCTTCGCCGATTCTGGCCTCGTCTGTGGGGCCACCTTTTCGAACATTAAGTCTAAGGACGCTCGAATCAGGACATCGTTGACTGTGAATTCCTTCCCACCAGGACAAAAGACGTCCGCCTTGAGCTGCAGGGAGCGCGAAGACCGAGAAGTGAGGACTCCCGAATCCGAAGACGTCTCGCTCCATATGACTTCTTCCGATTCCCTATATTCAACGGATGACTGTTTCTGCGATTCCTCGTTTCCAGATGCCACCACGGAGCCGCATTTCGCCGGTGGGAGGCGTCCATTCCCAGCGTCCAGCTTCAATCTACGCCAGCCCAGTCCAGAGGACCTCTTCGACCTGGCGCTCGAGTCGAGGTCTGACCTTGCGGGGGGCAGCAGCATCGGATCCAGTTCCTTCTACGACGCCGTACAGTGTTCTCCTTCCACCTGCATCCATCGAGATCCCAGTCCAGAGGAAGCCTTCGACCTTGCCCTTGAAACCCTCTCTGACGTCATCGACGATGACTCATCGTCCGTCTTCGTCATCGCCCCTCGACCGAGCGCCGCCGTCTCCAAGCGACCTGACCTTCGACCTGACCTTCGACCTGACCTTCGACCTGACCCTTGACCTTCGACCTGACCTTCGACCTGACCTCCCTCGGCCGACGATCGTCTCCTGTCGCACCGCCTATGACGTTGAGAATGCTCGAAACAAGATGGCGGATGTGATGGTGGATTCAGACAGTTGTTGCGACCTGTGTGGCCGTCGTCGTTGTTATGCAAGGAGTGGCACGAAGGGGTTCTGTTGCGGGGAGCGTTCGTCCTCATGTGAAGCTATCGTCGACGGTGACCAACCGATGATGCGAGGGACCATCGGCGGAGGATCCGTCGACCTACTACTAACCGACTGCAGCGACTGGGAGGCCAGCTGCTGCCGTAGACGACCGCAGAAGACACGCCGCCATCTCCAGCAGGAGACGGAGGAGTTATGCTGGTCGTCTGATCCCTGTCCCAGCTCCCCTGAAACGTCGACCCTGGCCGACTACTCGACGGACGACTGCGTTGGGGGAGAGTCAGAGGAGGATGAGGAGGACAGTTCGGTAACGGACTGTGATGGAGTCGATCCGTCCTCTTCCCTTCGGAGCGACTTCTTCCTTCGACTGCTGCGCCGGCGTAAGACGGATCTGACCACCGGATGGACGAAGGAAAAGACGAGGGAGGAAGAGGACCGTCTGCTCGATCAGATCCAGATCTGTTCCATCGAGGACCTCATGACGGACTCGGACCTCGAAAGGGACGCGTGGAACCTCAAGGCGCGAGCGACGACTGGACTCGAACTTCAGCTCAACGATAACTCTCCCATTCTGTCGCTCTTTCGCGATATACAAGGCAGGATAGACGAACCTTCGGACCAAGGGGTTGATCCAGTCGCCGACCCAGTTGTTGTTGGTCCAATCCTACCACTTTCGCCGCCAATTGCACAATCCGTGCGAACCGACGTTCACTACGCAAGAAAAAGTAAAATTCCGCGGCTGCCGGGGGCGAGGACAACGCTGTCCCCGGTTAGAATTTCGTGGTGATGGTAAATCTAAGTATAGTGGAACGAAACTACCACCTCTGTCACCTGGATTATAACTGGTGGGCCAATTAAGTGCCTCTTTTCGTTGTCTGAAGACCACTTCGCTTTTCTCTGGGTCTCTCGCACTGGGAGCGCCTCTGATTGGTGTGCACTGCGATAGGCAATATATAAATTTATAGTTACAATACAATACATATAGAGAGCTTTGTACGCATTTACTTGTGAAAATCTTTCTACTTACAAAATTAATATACATGCAATTCTGATGAAGCAGTTCTGGAATAGCAATCATGTGGCCAACTATATCTGCATCTGAAAGGCTTCGCAAGTTGATTGCATGCAATTGTGCATCTTCTTCAACTCGCTGCACTTCTACATTCGCGCTCAAGGTTCGTGTTCAACTGCCTGATACACAATGGATAGTTCTATTTTTAGAGCCACTTTGCCTGTAAGGAAAGGCTGTCGACTTATAGTTGTTGCTTTTATGCATATCAGCTTCAACATTCGGGACCATCAAAGAACTACTTCTGGTAGATGCAGTACATTATCCAGTGTTTATAAACATCTCGTGGCCGCCGCCTTCGACAACTGCCTACCCTACCTGACATGAAACCAATTTAGTGTGCCACCTGTCTTATCCGGTGTTTAGGCCTCATATCCTTGCCACCTTCCTCTTATAACTTGCCCTATCACCTTCCTCGTCAACTTGCCCGGTTTCCTTTCTGTTTACCTATGTAGAACAGCAGTTTCTTAATTTTTTTCTCGAATTAACTCCGGTTGGCAGATGTCGGACGCAGAGGCTGTTGCAAAGTGCATCTGATATAAGTAGTTTACTTTGAAGCCCATTGCAGTTTCGTGTGCGGACCGTTTTTGCAAAGAAAACATTTGACACTGAATAATTATAATAGCGAACGTAGGCTATCAAAATTGTATAGGCTGTAGCATAAACGCGAATTATGGCTTTCTGTATAGACGATTATAGGCCTACAGTAGACATATATCATACATGCCTCTCTGCAAATGTCTACAAGGATGTAGGCCAACTGTTTATTCGGGGATACCGAAATAGCAATATTTAGTATACTCCATGGCTTATTCTTACAAGACGTGTAGTTTGTGTAATCTTATCTCGCGCTTGCATTGACGTAACCATATCTCGGTTAGGCTATTGGGTCTGTTAAACTTGTCTCTGTGTTTCCTGAGCTCTCCTCTTACATTCACGAAGAGGTTTACGAGTCTGCTGCCTTACTAGAGCTGTTCGTTAGTAACTATATATAGGCCTAATATTGTCCAACTCGTTTGTGGCGTTAATTGATTGAAATTTTGGGCACGTTCGAATCGTGGAAATCACAACATCTTAATCGTTAGGGGCTAAGGGGAAACCATGCAGTCTCGGTTCCATCTTAAAACGGGGTCGAATCCAAAATGTGAAGATGTGTGATAAAGAATAAATATTATAATTGAAAGAATCCCCGATTTTAATGGCAATTGTTATTGTTAAGCCTATGCAGTTTGGGAATCCTCTAAGGTTCTAGAACCGATTTGCCTTGTAGAAGTTAACGCGCTGTAATAATTATGTAGGCCTATGCCGGCGTCTATATATAATATGCTTCGGCAGGTAGATCTGTTGATAACATACGCCACTTTACCTGTGGCCTATGTTCATCATACCCATAACCATTGCCACCCACAATGGTCTGTTATATGCGTAGACGACTCAATACCTCGCAGGCATGCAGGCGTTTCATCAGACATGATTCGTTACAATACTTGTTTTGCACAGAACTTTGCGATATTTTAAATAAAAACTTGTATTTTTCTCTGCTAAGACAATCCTTACTGTGTACTCCTGCTGCTAGCGACAAACTTAGTTACATGTTGGGCCTATATCTTCTTGAAGTTGAACGCTGTGTTCGAATAGGCCACTGCATGATCGATGGAGCTGAGCAACTGCGCAGTGAATGACCGCCTCAGCGGAAGCTCGATTGGTTAGATGCTGTTTCATAACAAAGATGATTAGCGTCGCCCTCCTCCTTTTTCCAGGCTTGGGACTGGCACTGTCTGAGTACAAGCAGTTTCGGAGGCTCAACCGTCCTCGTACTCTCCGTCTTTACAGGCCGAGCACTCGAACCAGTCGGCTGCCGTGATAGCAACGTTTTATAGGAAACAATATTTTCCAATGTGAAAAAATAGAAGCCGAGAGAGGCGGCACTCGTAGATAATTGGCGAAAACAATGAACGAAGCGGCATCAAGCGGTAGTATAGGCCTACACGACTAAACTGTTCTACTTTTAGAAAGAAATTTCCGCTTTCTCGTCACGTGATCCTATCACAATATTTATCAGAACTCTTTCGCGCTGGACCATTTAGCATCACACCAACCAACCCCGTCTAGAACTTGCATGAAGTAGGGGAAGGTTGCCTGAGATGGAACGCTTTTAAGTTTTTTGAACTTTTCATTTGACTGCCCTAACTAAAACAACTGCTATGTGGAGGATCTTGTAAATCAGTATCTTAGGAACAAATTTATTTCTTCTGCATTTCTTCACATTGGACAAAACACGTGGGAATAAATATTTTGTCTGGCCCCCAAATCATTCCATCTTAGGCAACCAGTGTCCTGAGATGGAATTTATTCAGAATATGTCATTTTGCTTCATTAACATGTGCTACATGCTTCAAAATTCCTCAAAATACCAAACTCACTGGTAGTCAACCGGTAGTTAACTGTGCTGCTTACAAAGTTAAATACCGTACTCCATTGTTGTGGTCGTCAGTGAACAAAAAAGCTGTTTTCAACTAGCCTATTTTTCAATATTGAACTGTCAAAAATGTAGCCTAGCCTAAACCATTTTAACAGGTGCAAGAAAAATTTAGGCCTATGCTACATCTGAAGCCAGATATCATTAGTCACTAGCATTTGCACAGGAATCACATTTATAGTCAATCTGCTCACATTCAACACCAGCACACAGCTCGTGAGACCACTGCATGCAATTGGTGCATTGTATCCAATCTTCACCACTGTTGCTCTCTGCAAACGACTCACCACATACAAGGCATTGACAATGATCTTCAGTTGGATTGTATTGTTCCAAACGGTTATTCTGTAACTTCTTCTGCAACTTCTTGACCACCTGTTTCCCTTTCCCCTTCTTAGTGGACATAGGCCTAGGACTACGTCTAGTCAGAGTTTTATTTGGTTCTTTTGTGTCTTTTTTCCACAGTTTTTCTTTTAGCTGTTCTGGTTTCTTCTTTAGTTTATGTTCTTCTGAATCCTTTTTGGGTTTCTGTTTCTTCTTCGTTATCTGTTTCTTTTTACCTTCGTTTTCCACTGTCTAGTACATATTGTTCGAGATCTTTTTCAAAAGCAGCATCAAATACGTTTCTGTGACCACCGAGATATTTTTCCTCGTTTCTCACAACTTTATTTTTCAAGTTCACTCTGCGGAAAAGAGTCGTCTTGCTAACCCCGTAGGCCTTACTAGCCTGGCCAAGTGTCAACTCTTTACTTCTCACTTTGTCTATTGCGACCCGCATGGATTCTATTGCCCATTCTCCACGTGATGACTTCCGCTTGAATGATGACATCTAAAAATTGCATAGGCTAAACATAAATAAAATAGTTGCACACCAGGTCGTGGCCTACCTATAACACCTCGTCAACCAGAGGGGTTGTCAGGGTTTATATTGTGATTGTTTATTACATGGTCATTTCTAAGATGGGCCACTGGAAGTTCGTCCTGAAATGATAAGTCATACTTTTAAAATGAGTTGCCTGAGATGGAATGCGTTTCATCTCAGGCAACTCAGTACTGTTCCATCTCGTGCACCTCGCACGTAACTTGTTTTTACGATCCCCAGTGGTAAATGCGTTGGATTATCGCTCATGTTTTAGTGCGAAATGAATCACAATTATTTACGTTACAAAGTGACTATTCCGAAAAACTTGCAATTTTTAATAATCCTGACTGAAACTACAATAAGAACAAACCAAAATATAGTAACAGATCTTCATGAAATTTAACAAACTCTCCACTAACCGTTGCATGCACGGAAAATATTCCAAATCACACCCCCAAGACCGCAGAGACAGAATGCATCGGGTAAAAGGAGATCCATGTCTGAAACCGAACGTTTACTACCGGAAATCGATAGATTCCATCTCAGGCGCCGTTCCGTCTCGGGCAACCTTCCCCTAATATGTTTTTTGGTACGGTATATTGATTATCTAACCTCCTGCAGAGCAGTGAAGAGCGCGGCTCTACTGAAAGTGTGTATTTATACGCAATTTATGTATAGGCCTACTGTAGTTAAGCTAGTCAAACTGTGTCCGGAATGCGGATAGAGAGACCCTATAGTATAAGCAGCAAATAATTATTGGCTAATTATTCTCTGCTTAAGACTTGTGTAAGGTAGGCTTATTATCTACGTTGTAGACCTAGGCTATATGATTTGATTTCCTACAGTAAAACAACTTTAAAATCGACTAGGGCCTACGAAAGCTTTTGATCCATGGGTGTTGCTGCTTGTGAAAATAAGTCGGTCTAAATTGACGAAGTTTAGCATTCGAAAGTTAGACAAAAAGCGACTATAGCCTAAGCAACCAGCGCAGAACTTAGAGAACGGCCAATATAGCACCTGAGTGCAT
This sequence comes from Aporrectodea caliginosa, assembly GCA_020284085.1. Taxonomy (NCBI): domain Eukaryota; kingdom Metazoa; phylum Annelida; class Clitellata; order Crassiclitellata; family Lumbricidae; genus Aporrectodea; species Aporrectodea caliginosa. The sequence goes on from JACEVL010000526.1 coordinate 1,256,199, forward strand.
GCACACAGATCGACAAAGTAAGTAAATAGGCAAAGGCTGGCATAATAACTGAATAATATTAGCTTCGACAATTATACTGGTCTGCACGTAAACTATTTAAAATGGGCCAAAGTTGGTGCATGTACAATGCATGTCGTTCAAGGAAAAGCTAGGCTACATGTCCTCCGCGCACTGTTCGTACTCTGTCAGTGCCAGTCCCAGGCCTGGATAAAGGACTATGAGGGCGACGCTAAAGATTTTTGTTATCACACAGTGTCGTTAAATTGAAACTACTACTGTACCTCTGCGCAGACTGTGGCACAGTGAAAATTATATGGCGCACATTTTCGATGTCTATACGCAAATCCGTTTAAGTGGTGGGCTGCTAGTTGTACATGATGACGCTTGCAACTAGTTGGGTTTAATAGTATAGCCCCAGGTCTTCGTGCAATTCTGCATTGTGAAACTAGTTGGGCGCTCAAATGAACCAATTTTTCATGAATTATATTCTGTTTTGTAGATAGTGTAACACGTCCTGATGCCAGGTTTCAAAATATGTCTGTGAGTCTAACAGACAGATACATCGGTTGGCATTCCGCTGTCAGAGACAGTTGAGTTCAGACGTTAATTGCAACACTTGACGTCAATTCGCCGCTGCAATGTCTGCATGCTGTTCTCATCAGTGATCAACGTCATAAGGTTACACCACAAATTCCGTTCACACATTAGTTGAGGCATTTAGACGATGCAGCCTACAGAGACGACGAGTAAAGGTCGAACTACAACCATAGTTAGAGTTCGTCAGCTACTTTTTGCCTTGTCATATCCGTAGAGAAATAGAGATGTTATGAACTGCCATTTCACAGGTCGCTTTGTCTAAGCAGCAACTATTGCTTATTCTTGGCGTAAGTAAGGTATTTTCCACGTTGCGGCAGGCAGACAGACAGGCAGACACAGACAGACAGACAGATGCATACATGGAAGTCAGACTGACGTGAAATTGTTCTATGCATGACTACTTAAATCTCTTCAGATGCAGCCAGAGTGATATAGGCCTATAGATGAGGTCGAAGTTACTCCGTGTTTAGACCTTTACTCTTATAAAACGAAGGCGTTGCTTGGTCCTCTAAGAACAGTGATCATGCCTTTTCGTCAGTCGGCAGATGCTTGGACGAAGGATGACCTTATGCCCTCCTCCCCCTCTTCCCCCACCACCACCAGCAGCAACTGCTGAATCTGACATCCACAAGATGCAGTCACTTGCAGCCCACCCTTCCTCCACTACACGCATCCACAGATCACAGACTGTCTCTGTCCCTCCCTGCACCACCTCCGAGGCTCTAGACTTTTGCAACAGGGGGCCACGGGGGGGCCGGGGACACAGATGGAGGGGCCAGTCTATTTTCGTCGAAAGTGAGAATGGTCACGAGAGACCTGTAACATCTTCCCAAAAAGTTGACGACCGGGGGGGGGTAGCAAGTGTTGACATTTTTTTCATCGGGGTAGTAACCAGACTTTTACCAGAATTTTTCCGAGGGGGGGTAGTAACAAGAGTTTTACCAGAAAAATTTCTCCTCCTGAATCATGCCGATCTACCCTTCACACCTTTTAATTTTAATTGTAATAACATTTCTAGCATTTCTGGTGGAGGCCCCTATGTAAACAAGTAGTAAGTAACACCTTTGAAAATATCAAAATTAAATTATACCATATTTCATAATATTTTGGACTAAAATTTGGGGGGGCCACTGGGGGGCCACAGACTCTCAGTTGGGGGGGCCCTGGCCCCCCCTGGCCCCCCTGTAGAGCCGCCACTGCTCCCTGCCCCACCTCCGACCAATTCCCTCCACACACAAAGAACCCTTTCAAGGCTTTCATATTATAGGGTCCATGCCTTGAGCTATGAATGACATCTGGATCCACTTGTCTGTATGTCAGTCTGGATCTGTTGGGGACGGATCAAACCATCCATCATCCATCCATCCATCCATCCATCCATCCATCCATCCATCCATCCATCCATCCATCCATCCATCCATCCATCCATCCATCCATCCATCCATCCATCCATCCATCCATCCATCCATCCATCCATCCATCCATCCATCCATCCATCCATCCATCCATCCATCCATCCATCCATCCATCCATCCCTCCATCCATCCATCCATCCATTCAGACTAACCGATTCACCAATAAATTCAACAGAAAAAACAAAAGATTTAATTGAATTGTTTTATTACACTTTAGCTTATCTACAAATACTGGTGAATCCAAACAACATAGAAGCATTCAATTGTGAAACAATTCTTGAAAGGGTAAATGATGAAAACAGAACATTAAGGCGTCTTTATCATCACAGAATAGACACGAAAATAGAAATTACGACAAAAGCGTTCCAAGCACTGACCAGTGTCTGACTGAAGGAAAAGCTTTGGACAAATCCAAGCAAAGCTCAGACAAAAATACAATTTATTACATCAGATAAACTAAAGAAAATAAAAAAGTTGACACTATCTAAAAAGCAGCAAATCAAAAGCTATTCAATCTGTTTACATGTTGACTTTAAAAGAAACTCCACACAATCACAATTTACGCAGACGAATTATTGCTTGAAATATTAATTAATTACGAAATCTTCAACTTTTAAAATAACTTTTCAGAAGTGCAAGCATTAATTAATTAATTAATTAGATAACGTCATTCTATCCCAGCTTCAGGTCATCTAATCACTTCTTCTATGAGTTACACTCGATATCTCCAATCGTTGCCTTCCATTGTCACTGTCTTTTTATTCCCCTCATCATATCGATACTGTTTCCTTTCCCCCACCCATCATTTTACATAAAACTCCCAATCATTCTGTCCATATTTCTCTTTTCCTTCCTTCCACCGACCATCCCCTTATCTAATTAATTAATTAATTCCATACAATCACAATTTATGCAGATTAAATGCTTGAAATATTAAGTAATTACGAAATCGTCAACTTTTAAGATAACTTTTCAGACATGTAAGCATGATTTCAAAACTATTCTGTTTACTACTAGTTCTTGACAACTTTTCCAGTTAATTTTTTTTCAGTACATCAACCGATAAAATGCAAAACAACTGAATTTTAAATCATATAAAAATCAATACGAACATGACAAAACGAAATGACCAAACTTTTAAAGCATTTGTCAAATGGTTAATTAATGAAAGAGACTACTCAATGCATTTATTAAATGATTACTTGAGATATTGTGACTCAAAAGTGATCAAAGGCAGCTGTATGTTTTCTCGGTAAATAATGTTGTTACCCTAAACCAATGGGAAGAGACTAGAATACTGGTCAAATAACAAATGTCTTAAATCGATCAGAAAGTACATAGTACAGTCAGATCTTTATTTCTGTTCTCTAATAGAAGATACAACAATTAAAGAAAATATAGAGCTTTACCAAAACATGATAAATATCAATAGATACTACTGAAAACAGATCACTGATAGAACTCACAATTTTGAAGGCCACAGATCAAATGTCAGAAAAGAAAAATGCAATACAGAATAACGAGATTTTGAAAGACGACCTCAAATGAGCTGCTAGAAGAAATTATACTTAACGAAATAGCAGAAATAAAACTATCAAAAACACTTGCCTTTCAGATCTTGAGAAGAGTCAACAAGCAAAGATTCAAAGTAAAAGTTTCAATAAACATAAAGTATGTATGCAAGTGTGTGTAAGTATGTATGTGCATATCTGGCCACTCGTAAAGCATCTTTTACAGATTCAAAGGGTAAAGTAGTAAAGTCGTATTGTATATCCAATACGTGACTGTAAATGAAAAATTGTACAAAAAGAGTTTGAAACAGGTAAATTGCTATTACACCCAACTTAAAACTTACTCCAAAAAACACGTAGAAAATCCACAAAAATCAGAAAAACAGTGTGAAATTGAAACACTGGGACAGCGTCCACATCACCAACCAAAACCATTTAGTTTAACAGATAACACCGAGGAGTCACAACCCAGTGCAGATGGTGGGGAACACTGTCCATCCGCAAACACAATTTCAGTGGTTAACTGTTGGCTTACACTTCCCAATATGCACAAATGACCAGGCCATTGTCTTCTCTTTATTCAGATGACTCTACCAATACTTTAAAATCACCTATCATGTTAAAAAATCCATAATAATTCCAGTGAAATAATTCATAATAAATCTATCAAGCTACTACAAGCCTGTGTTATATCTGGCATTGTTAGCAGGAATAATGGCAACCGAGAAATAACAAAATTTGTTTTCAACTATGTTAGTTTGATGAAATAAAGATTAAAACTAAGCTTAAAGCATCCTTTGCTAAATAGGTAATACACAAATATAGCTGACAACTATATTGACAGTAAATACAAATTTTGAGTATACATTCAATACTTGGTTCAACATATCAGTTATGTCTATAGCAAACAGATACAACGTGGAAACAGTTTCTAAGGATGGCAACATGGAAACGGTTTCTAAGGATGGCAACATGTAAGCTGTTTCTAAAGATGGTAACATGAAAACCGTTTCTAATGATGGCAGCATACTATGAATATAACAAGTGGTAACAGCTTCATAAGTGACCTACAGTCATTTACAAAGAAGTTAAATGATTTAAGTATTTTCTTCATTGAACATGGTGGCACATTTAAATCCTGTCAAGCAATTTACTTTAAAATAACATACAAGACATAGGCCCTACAATGAAGAATTTCCTGTTTCCCAGAATGAAACATAATTTTCACAGTATAAGAAAAATATGTTTATCTTTGGCTGACATTCATTCACAGTCACTGGTCACTTATTCAGGAACTACCCCACTTCTCATGTTTGAAAATTTTCCCACTGAGAGCATCTTTCACTCGAAACTGAAATTTTTCCTTGGATGTTCTTTCACATCGTTCTTAATGTTTCTGCGTCAGGGTGGTCTATCGGTAACGTGACCAAACATTTGGGGCATGTCATACAGAAAGAGTGATATCCCCTAAGGTCACTTATGGTTGTTAAATGTCGAAAGCTACAAATGTTTACCAGAATATTCATAAATTCTTGCCAAAAACTGAATACAACAATTACAATTAGAAAAACCAATGAAATCAACAATTTGAGCTCACAAAACGCTGGCACGTCTTGTACCTTGCAGTATATTCCAAAACAATTATGTTCAGTTATTCTTATTCATAAATACATTCAAGTGCTCATTTACCTTTACCCTTACCCTTACATAAGTGACCAATCACAGTGTCAGAAGTTAGAAATAACACTGACACACTTTTTCTTTATAATATATTCCTGAAAGAATTGTTTAGCAACTTTCCCCAGTCTGTCAACTCACATTCCTCATTATATGACTGTTTTCACGGACTGCACACAATAGGCACACTATTTTAACACATGCACACACATAAGCAGTTGAACACTAGATAAACAGTATTAAACACGATTACTTATTTAACACGAACTGACTGTAAAACTTGAAAATAGCAACATCAGAAATTCTGGACAAGTTCAGAACAGCAAAGATCATTCATCTGTTTTGTTACAACATCTGGAAGGAGAGAAAAATCAGCATCCATCCACACAAATGCCACTTGGACGCTCCACACATCCTGTAAAACAAACATAAAGTGATATTCATCTCTAATTTATCTACTATAATCTAATCTAGTGGATTATCCATAACACGGTATTAACACCATTATCATATGCGCAAGTCAGTGTTCGCACAATCACACAGTAAGTCCAGTCAATGTCAAAATAGTGGCATGTTTTTGGCAACATATTTGATTCTCAAGCTGTTCATATATTCATTTGTTTATTCATTCATTTAGTTTCATTCATTCATCCTCTCACTCACTCATTTACTCACTAATTTACTCACTCACTCACTCACTAATTTACTCACTAACTCATTTACTCACTAATTTACTCACTCACTCACTAATTTACTCACTCACTTACTAATTTACTCACTAACTCATTTACTCACTAATTTACTCACTCACTTACTAATTTACTCACTAACTCATTTACTCAATAATTTACTCACTCACTAATTTACTCACTAACTCATATACTCACTAATTTACTCACTCACTAATTTACTCACTAACTCATTTACTCACTAACTCATTTACTCACTAATTTACTCACTCACTTACTAATTTACTCACTAACTCATTCATTCACAGCATTAAACAAAGACATCTACTCAGAAGTGATCCTAGCTCAGTACCACTATAACTGCAATTGTTAACTTATGTGGCAAGCAGACATACAGCATTGCTTATTTTCCATCTGCATGACAAAATGACCAAACACAAATTCCAAATCCAGATCTGTATCCACTTTCAACAGCCCATGACACAGGGATAGTGCATCACAACATTCACAAGACTTGACATTTACTTACAAGCTACTAGAAGTACCTAATAAAACTGCTCTGTGATATAATGGATGCATTGACCAAATCGCATACAGAGAACCTGTCAAAAGCCATTCACCCCTTACCAAGTTATAACTCCACTTTTAACTCACAAGGCGAGCACATGAATCATCACACAGCATGTCAATAAATCATGGCAATACACAAATAACGCAGATATAGTAGAAGTAAAAAGTTAACAGACTAGATGGTAAAGATCTTGATAGAATAAGTACTACAGTGGAAATAAAAGTTACCTACCAGTGAGAATTAGACAATTTCATACTTCTCTTTGATACCACGAGCCAAACAAATGGCCAAGATGATTCCAAGAACCTATAATCAGAACAGCATTGTATCAGATATATTCATATCTCCTACTTCAAAGTAATTAAACAAATTAACAGCAACTGAGACACATTTTATTCATATATGCATGACACAGGACTCATAAGAACACATTGAAACATATCACAGTCTTTACTGCCATACATCTTATGCTTAAGATAATACCTTAGGTTTATCATATTATATAGCAAGTGTTCATACATACATACATACATGATAAACCTAATGTCTACACATGGCCATAGTTTTTAACTGCATTGCATTCTGACATTTTTTAATAAATAAACAAAGATTCTATACCCTAATGAATAAATAAAGATAATATATATATATATATATTATACTATATTATATTATATATATGAACAAAGAAATAATCAAATCAATGAAACAATCCCAGTGCAGGCATTTCCCAAATTCATCCACGGCTCCAATCAAGTGCAGTGCATACTGGATTTCCATAATGAATCAAATACAATTTTTAACAGCCTCTGCCTCATAAGAATGGCCTCCAAGAAATTATCAACACTGTTTTCATCAAAGATCACTTTACAATGCAACATCAGAAAAAGAAGAATCTATTTAGGTAACTCAGAGATGCAGCCATGGATATGAATTGTTAGTGACTTCATTTTCTTAGACTCTGAATGTGAAAATGGATGGTCAATGAATTAATTTTATAGCCAAGTTCACTAAAGGCTTGACCTCCCCGGATTCTGACCTGGAACCAGAACTGACAAAGCAGCCTAGGTATTGCGGACTTTATTTGATATAGCACCAGTGAATAAGCTGGTCTCCCTTACGTGGATTTTGTGTGGCACTGAGAAATTTTGAAGACTTACATTTACAATTAGAGAATAAATCCCACAACACGTTTCTGCCCCGGGCAGGGATTTGAACCCACCCAACCCCAGGGTTCACACCATTCAAGCCACTAGTCTATTACACACCCCAATGCAGTACAAATGGTCCTCAAATATAATAGGATAATAGAAACAAAACACCCCAGCCTTATCAGTTTCAAAGTCATCACTTACCTGCACAAAGGTAAATCCAGCAGCCACTCCTCCAATGATAAACACCTTGCTGATTGCCCAATCACTCATGACATCAATACAACCCTAATTGTCAATCAAAGCAATAAGACATTGTTATACAACAATATGTCTGTGTTTATTCAGCACAAATATCTAATAAAAAGCATTAATCAACGGCACTGAGCAGTCATGCATTCTCAGATACCCTATGTAGCTCAAGAACCCTAAACAGTAATGTTTCCCTTCCCTAAGGGGAAGATTGGTGTGAGGGAAGATTGACCAGGATGTTTCACGTTTCAAGATGAGCACTCACACCAATTGGCTACAGCGTCATGATATCAAGAAATGCTGCACAACAATCAATAATTCAATCATACAATAGATCAATTGGTCAATCACTCAAGGAGTTCTTGTATTTTTGTATTTCTGTTCTAGTCTGTTTAGTTTGCTTAGTTTCTCTGTTCTGCTTTGTGCGAAATAAAGTATATATTATTCCAGACTTGTTGGTCGCCTTCCTAGATTCTCTCACATCTCTACATTTATGCCTGAACAACTTCATTGGCTACCTCTCTCTGCGTGCATCCAATTCAAGTTCTCATTCTCGTGCTCAAATCTTAACAACTGGGTCTTGCTCCAAAATATCTTTGTCACCAAATTCTCCGCCCCCTCTCTGCTACGTCAAAGCGCCTCTCAGATCCTGTGACCAGCTTGACCTTTTCGTTCCCTGTGTTAGGACGACAACAATGGCTCAATCCAGATCCTTTGCCTGCATAGATCCCTGAGTCCCTCTCTGCGGAATGCAATTCCTCCTTCTCTACGCTCTACCATCCTCTCTGGTAGCATCCCTACCTCTCTTTCTCACTTAAAACCTTCCTTTTCTCTCGGAGTACCTCGCAATGGTAGCGCTTCTGAAAGGCTTATGCTATGAGAAGTGCTTTATAAAAGATCAAATACAATATTCCCTAGATCAATTTACTCAATTATTCATTAATTATCGGGGCCCGATAGCGCATTATATAACACGCTGGCATGGAGAGCGAGAGGTACCGAGTTCGATCCCCGTTAGGGTCGATATGCTTTGTAGGCTGCTATTAGCGCCGTTGTATTGCAGGCTGTCTGTTTGTTCTGTTCATAGACTACTTAAATTACAGGACTGTAGGGGCTCATGCTCGAGACTTGGAACTTGGGTCCATTCTCAATTTACACTTTTATCACAAAAATTGAACGAATAGTCCGATTTGCATGAACTTTTCTTTGTTCTATTCGACTCGACGACTGCTATATCAGGGGAAAATATTGACACTAAATTCTCCAGATGACCTTGAATTATCCAGAATTTAGCGTCAATATTTTCCCCTGATATAGCACTCGCCGAGACAAATAGAACAAAGAAAAGATCATGCAAATCGGACTATTCGTTCATTTTTGTGATAAAAGTGTAAATTGAGAATGGACCCGAGACTGAGCGCCTACAGTCCTGTAATTATTTAAGGGGTCTATGGTTCTGTTAGTAGTTAAGATTTAAATTGCATAACATGTAAATGTACAGCGCAGTGCGTTTGTCAGGCGCTTCAATAAAGAAAAGATTATTATTATTATTATTATTATTATTATTATATTAAGTCAATCACTTAGTTATTCATTACTGGTATGTCTGCAAGTTCATTTGCCAATATTCCCTAATGGCATGCACTCATTTCCTTTTCGAAGGCCCCTGTGAATTTTGTAATGGCAAAAAATTACATCCAAGTTGACATTGGTATTAAACTTAGTTAGAGTCATGGCTTAAACCCAATGTCATTACATTTGCAACAGAACAGACCACAGGCTATTTGGTAAATAGAAAATTCATTTTGGAACCAGGCACACTATTGTGAGAGGCTGTAAGTAATATAATTATAACTACTCAGTATGATAAACAAGGAATCCAAGGACTTTATTAGTTAACTGCTGTGGCTATATGGTTTTCTTTAAAATCTTAAAGAAGCACCTTTTCAGTTGTTTGATGGCCAAGTGCTGAGTGCTTCTCAGAGACTGTTAAGTGGTGCTTTATAAATGTCTTGCTATATTACATTTTACAGCAGCCGTTGCCTATTCCATTGGACCAGAAACAACCTGGATAATCTTTTAAACTCCAACATCCACAAAGAAGTCAGTCTACAGCATATCCCAAACTCATCGGAATACGACCGTGGATTTTGATATCACTTCAAGCAACTATCGATACTGTAGAGGTGCTATAAAACTGTCTCGTTATATGATATTACATTCTGTTACATTACATTCTATCCCATTCAATAACCAGATAATCTATCGTTTGGGTTAACAAAAACAGTCTGTAAAATGTTTTCTATTTCTAAACTCACAGCTGTGTAGATGACATTCATTGCAACCTCTGGTGGGGCAACTGCCATTCCAGTAACATTGCAACCATTCTGAATACAGCAGCTTTCTGGCACTGACATAGTTTTATTCTTCAGGACAGAATTTGAACGCCAATCAGTATAGTTAACTGCTCCACAGCAGGACATCTAAGACAAAAAAAATAGATCTAATCAAAGCAGTCTAAACAGTAAAAAGAACTGAACTACACAGAGTAGTAAAATAATGGCACATATTCTTTAACCTTCAGTTAAGTAGTTGAGACTTCGTGTACATCACATAAAAATCTGTCATCATACATAATACAAATCACAAGTTTATTTGCAGACAAGTGTCTCAAATGACAACTTCTAAAGCACCATCATAATAACATTGGCTTCCTGTTGAGTTCTTTCTCCTTGGCTTTCAAGCACTTGGATATCTAACTGCATCTTCTCCTGGCGGCTAACTATCCGCGCATCAGATTCACATTTCGGTGTGCTCGTGCACACATTACAAATTTAATTAATAATAATAGACAAGGTCTTCAATCAATGGTGAATACTCTACACAAGCACACTTTACGTCACTTAAGTGCAAAGACTGACAGCTCCTTAAACTGGTCACACATCAAATGCAAATGTAACACAAAGTCCATCATAAAAACCACAACAAACATTGATAAAAATGTGAACACAGAAAAGGTATCGATTAAGTCCTAACTATCACCTCCACAGGATAACAGAATTTAATATACACAGTGCACACCATTTAAAATGTAATCAGAAACTTTTCAACTGTTAATCAAAAGTTTGATATTTACCTCATTCTGCATGTTAAAAAGTTTGATATTTACCTCATTCTGCATGTTAAAAAGTTTGATATTTACCTCATTCTGCATGTTAAAAAGTTTGATATTTACCTCATTCTGCATGTTAAAAAGTTTGATATTTACCTCATTCTGCATGTTAAAAAGTTTGATATTTACCTCATTCTGCATGTTAAAAAGTTTGATATTTACCTCATTCTGCATGTTAAAAAGTTTGATATTTACCTCATTCTGCATGTTAAAAAGTTTGATATTTACCTCATTCTGCATGTTAAAAAGTTTGATATTTACCTCATTCTGCATGTTGTCCCAATCAATTGTGATAGCGTCTTCTACAAAGTACTTCTCAATGTTGTTCTGTAAGACTTGTTCAACCACAGCTCTCAACTGGAAATAAGAGATTAGCAATTCATAAATCATGATCATTCATTAACAGATCGGCAATTTCAAACTTAACAGAGTAGTTATTCATAATCACAATCACAGCAGATTATTCATTTCTAATCATAATCATAATTAACAGATTGGCAATTCAAACTCATGAAAAAATTAGCAATTAAACTAATCATAATTAACAAAACTGATTTTTAATCATTATTAATGCAGTGGTGAGTCAAAATCATAATTGTTAGCTATGCATGTCTTCAAGACATTTGAAAAACCACAACATTGCAATATACCGGTAAGCTTATTTTCGAGCATTAAATCAAAACTTAGTCATCAAGATGAAACTGAAGTAGATACTACTCAATAGGTACAAAGACGGGATATAGATTTCAAACATAGAATATTTCCTGTAAGCATGTGCAGATGTCAAAGTTTATGAGGAATGTGTTTGGAATTTCAGGGAGAAGAAATAAATGGAAGAGCCAGTGTAAGATTTATTGAAAATGATTCTTTGAATTTTCACAGAGATATTCTAGGTGAGACTGTAAGTGAATGACGTTTAGTGTGTGAATACATTTTTCGAAGGAGACAAATCCATTGTCTGCGACAGCTGACAATGATCGACTAACCTTGTTCCTCATTGCAAATGCTGCAATTGCCGCAGCAAATTCAAGAATAAGAACGAGGCATAGAAATGCAGCAAACTAAAACAGAAATACACACGGAACATAACATCACACTTTATTTTCTGTGCCATTTCATAAGCACACTGTATATATGGACGAGTGAAAAATTTATGCTTCCCAACAAAGTTCAGAACAATAAGCATCTTATAAATCACTAAAAATAAACGTTTTTCAATATTAAAAAATTTATCTCCATTTTCCCGCAAGACTAATATTCAAGTAATTCAATTTTTTTTATTCTCCAAAAATTAAGAAAGATAATAAAACTTGCCGTAACAATCATGCAATAGTTTTCTCGAATTGCGCCACAGCAACCAAAGAATGCAATGACGAAGATCACGGCACCGACTACGATCAGTAGAATGGCCGTAGGGGCACTGCCTCCTCCAAAGCTTGCAAAGTAATGGTGGAAGTTCGTCCAGATCACACCTCCAATAATGATCAGCAGCAGTCCAGAAATCTAGACACAGGTCACCAGACATTTCAAACACAGATATCAGCCCAGGTTGAGAATACACATGGCAGGTAGAATTTTAAAAAAAACTGAAAAATATTGATTGCTAGTGTTTCTTTACAGCAATACGAAAACAAGCAGTCAACCTTTAAGCTAACCCACGGTTGCAGCTATTGTTGTGAAGTGTTAGCGACTTCATTTTTAGTCTTAGCCTTATATGAGGTGGCCAGTACTCTTGCTCACCTCTGCTCCTTACCCCAACAGCGTACACTCAGTGTAATCACTTTATATCTGAGAGACACAAGGATCTGAAATATCAAAGCATCTTTCTACCCTGTTTAGGATTTCAACCTCTAGCTTGATAGTACTGCGTGGTATCCAACAGACAACCATGCTTCCTATTTGTTCTATGAAAAGCACTTTTGTAGTGTATCACATTCCTGTTGCTGTACTCTCAACAACTTTCATTTACTAGCAATTCAACTGACTTTAACCACAATGATAACGTCAAGTTTATTCCAATTGCTGGATACAACAAGTCAAGTACTATACACCGTAGCATCTATCAATTTATCAGAGCCAAACAACCACTTCACTGACTGTCATCAGTCCTTATCTCACACACTAACCTGCAGTACTTATCAGCTGTCGATACCATCCATTGGGCTTTGAGTCTTTACAGCCACTGATTATATATAATTATTTGAATTGTCTAATGTAAGTACCAGGTAAGCATTGTTTGATTACTGATGAGCTCATTGTTGTCAATAGCTTTTACATAAGCACAGGCAGCATTAGGCACATAAAATTGCTCTTATCAGCGTCAAGAAAGCCTCAGGCTGGCTGAACGGTTGGCCCTGGCTGACCTGTTGCCCCCAAGAATAGAGCTGTAAACTGTCCTATTATCTGTTATTAAGTTGCGGCTTTGTCAACTTAATAATCTTCAATAAATGAATATTGATTGATTGATGGCTAACAAGCAAACAACTGTGTTAGCAAGGACAATACAAAATTGACAATTTAGATAAAAAACATTAACAATTTTTAAGGTCATATGCAAAAATAAATAACACTCACAGGATCACCTACTTACCAATTAAAAGTGAATGTAAATCAAATCTTCACAAACAAGTTTTGTGACCAAAGCACAAGCAAAAGACTTGATAAATACAGTATGAAAAATCTGCACAGTTTACATACACGGGTAAGCTTTTGATTTAAAAAATGAAGGAGTTAACTGATCACAATTCTGAATAGTCATAGTTCACCTAAATTTTAACTTTCACATTGTGAACTGGTAGAATAACATGTTTATCACTAGACTGTAACAGTACTGCTCTCTGTCAGTCAGTCAATACATTTGTGCATAAGTGTGTGGCAACTATTTAGGAGCAACTTTGGCACTTTGAATTTATTTGATTATTTATTAAATCGTCGGTTTATGAAAAATAGCAGATGTCATATTAGAAATACTGAAACTATAACTGACAGTCTACTTTACAAATATAAAAGTGTACACTCCAATTTTAACACCAAAAACTTTATCCGATTTTCTTTGGGCAGCCAATGAAAAGATTTTAGGATGAGTGATAGATTTGGTGTTTTAACAATAACTCTTGCCAAGGTACTTTGAACTCTATGAAATTTCATCAAGTTGACTTTTGAAATGTAAGCAATGCAAGCGGCAGTAAATTGAGATGGATGGAGACCAAAGCATTAGCCAAACAATTCAGGACACAAAAGGGAATGTGGCATCTAATCTAAGGATATCACCGATGTGGTAATGGACAAACCTCCTTGTAGACATAGGCGTATGAAGGCAGGAGGAGGCAGTTGCCTCTCTTGGATTTTCCCGTATTTGCCTCCTCTTGCCCGAACTCCATCGCCATACAAATCTGCATGCAATTTACTTACTTTGCACTGTTCAAGCGAATGTTGTACCGTACGGCGTATACTATTTCCTGACACACAGACACAGTTTGAGTTTCGGTAACAAATGCCCAACTTCAGTATTTTTCAAGTAAATTGTACTAATCGAATTATTGTGTATTATCGTCATTCCGACTCATTCGTCAATTCGTCAATAGTCATTATTATGTCTGGGCCGCCAAATAAGAAACTTCGACAGATTGTGCTATCTTTTGCCAGCCAAAAGCCAGCGAAGAAATACACAGGTAACGACAGGTTATTAGTAATAACGCCTATGGTTATTAGTTATAATTAGTAACGAAGCTTCTCTTGAAGAAAAGACCTAGTTTCATCAATCCAACTTTATATACTTACGGAAACAATTATTTCCATCATCCAGCTTCTATTTAATCAAACTTCCATTTAGGCAAGAAATCATTCTCATCAATCCCTGCAGCTTCCATTTTAAAGCAACAATGTAAAATAATTTAGCAACGTAAACCGTTATACCGTTAGGATTAGTAAATAGTAATTATGGTAACTTTGTAAGGGGCTTCTATCCCCCTAAACAACCGGGCTCAATCCCTCTCCTTCCCCCCTACTGTGAGTGAAGAGATCTGTAACTTGTAAAAGAAACACTCCCCTGTTTTTCACTGGGCTCAACTTGAGCCCACCGTATAGGGATAGAAGCCCCTGATTATGGTTCCTTTATCAACTGGTGTTTTTAAATTACTGTCGTAATTTTACTTCATTCTCATAGAGCTCATAAATAATATATTGCCACAGTGTAAAACTAATTTGTACAAAATCTTCTTTTAACTGGTGTCTTTAAAATTACTGAGCATTGTAATTTTACGTCACGTTTTTCGTCTATTGCTCCATGGATAAATTTTGCCTCCTCTTGTTTGCTCCATGGGTACATTTTGCCTCCTCTTGTGCCTCCTCTTGAAAAGAGGTCTGGCTACGCCACTGCTTGTAGAGTATTATGTTTGCTCAATGACAGGCTTGAGTCAATGCCCAAATTGTGGACTGAACAGTGCGGTGTATGACAAAACACTGGGGTGGGCAGAAATGAAAGAATTCAATACAAAGTCATGCGCTGTATCTGCCCATCCCTGCATGACATCCTGTTAGGAGTGTTATCTCTGTCCGCCTTCTATACAGCTCCATCACGAGATTCGCCTCCGTTACCAGATCAAGTTTTACACATTTCGTCCGCATTTAAACAGTTAAAACACAAAGATTTAAATACATTTTCCACGAATGAGTTCAAACAAACTTACGAAAAACAAAAGATTGAAGATAAACAGGAGATATTTCACGCATTTCAATCCACCCTCAACCATCTTGATGCGTATTAGTTCTCGACAGTTGCTTTGAAATAATCGATGGATGTCAACCAGTTACGAATACGAGATCTTCTGAAGAGCTTTAATCAGATCTTATTCCTCAAGAAGACGGCGTCGATTATTATTATTAAAACTTTTAATATGTTCGTTTTATTGACACTGAATCAACTCAATGACCCGACTTCTTATGCAGATGGGAAACCGAAAGCAACATCTGACACAGTGCTACCACTCTCCATTTTCTCAAATCCCAAGCTATTGCCAGAAAAATCCCAAGATTGGCCAAAAGTGTACCAAAAGATCCCAAGTTACTGAAAAAGAAAACGTGATGAAATGTGAAATGCATTTTAACAAACAAGATTTTTACAAAAATACTGAGCCAAGAACTGGCAAAGAAAAACCAAGAGCATAACATTGAATTAAAAAATTACAATTGTTTACAAGTTACAATAATAATAAACGTCTTTCAGACAGAGTTTATTCTAATCTGATTCACTGTCACTGTTGGAAAGTATGGTAAAACTAGTCTGTAGACCTTAGAAAAAATCCCAATGGAATATTGGGATTTTTCCAATAGGAGCATTTCTTCTGCATCACGTGGTCAACAATGTTTACGTAGGCTAAGTCAAAACAGAGCCGATAAATACTAATCACATCACATTTACTCAGCTTCTCCTCTCGGTTTATCACAGGGCTGTTAAAGGCTTGGTTTGTCGGTTTTTTGTTTTTTTGGTTTAAAAAAACAAATTTTCTTTTTTTGTTTTTTGCAAATTTAGATAAATGCCAAAATGGCGTTTCTTCAACTCTCTTGGCAATAATTGTTGTATGGTCTTTGCTAACTTCGTTTAATGACATTCTACGGTTCAACTATTCTAGTTAATTTCATTTATATGCATCATGATTAGTTTGAACGGTATTATTTTATGAGTTTTATGATCCGAAATAGGAAAATCTTTAAAACAAAACACCTAAAAACCAAAAACCATAGAAAAACAAAAAAAACAAAAAAACAACTTTTCATTTTGAAAAAAGTTTGGTTTTTGCAGATCTGGTTTATTACCAGATGGCCCGAACGGGGCGCCGTATTTCTATGTCTGTTCGTACAATCTTTCACATAACAAGTCGACGGCATTTTGAAATCTGTTTTGACTTACGTAAACATTGTCACGTGATCCAGAAGAAATGCTCTTATGCAAAATCCCCAGGTCCCAAGTCTGACCCCCAAATTCCCAAGTCGGACCACCAAACTCCCAAGATCTTGGGAAAAGTCCCAAGGAGTGGTCACGATGAACATCTGGAAGATAACGTCATCAAAACATCGTACCACTCCGCCGAAGCACGAAAAAGTCCCAAATAAATTCTGCATAATTATCTGCGCCGTTTTGCAAGTAAAATACTAGATGAAAATCTTATTCAACGTTTACAAAGAATTGCAACTTAATTCATAACAATTGAGGTCTGTCTCGTACGCAAATATAGAGTACATTTAGAGGTTTTAACAGCCATCTAGCGAAGCAATTGTTGCTTATTCATGCGATGCTGCAATTAAATCACGTGTTCAATCAATTAAAGCCTACAACTTTCACATGAAAGGGCGTGTGACACCAGAATTTTAATTATCATGGTGTCATAATTATGCACCGAGCTTTACGGTCAGCGGTGCCAAACATTATGACGTCCTGTTTATTATGCGCGAATGGCATTTCTCGAAATCGCATATATTCGCAGACACCTTTATTTTAAGGAAACCGGTTTCTTCTCTTTATAAACGAAGCGAATCGGCGAAGTTAACGGAGGTCTACCTCTATGCGTTGACTCGAGCGTTCTGGCTTATCAATTCCATGAAAGTGATTGGTAAAACGGGGGTGGCAGACCATGGGGACTTTGACCTCCGCTTTTGTACGTGATTGAAGTCGACAGTACAATTTTGCATATATAAGCGACCATCCAGAACTACGTAATATCGTTTATTGAACGACGATGATAGGCGTAGACCATTCAGAAACTGTGATAGCCTGATAGGCCTAGGCCTATATAGGGTATAATTCCCTTATTTGGGCACCTTAAGGATTAAAGCCTCGTATCATATTGATTTTGACACGTATACTTATTGTTTGGTGTTGTTTGGTTAGCTGAAACAGTAGGTAATGAAAATATATTGAATACATACAATAGATTGTAGAACAATATTAGTTGTGCAGAAAAAATGACACACCTCCAAAGTGCCCATATTAGGACATGGTGCCCTAATTTGAGCACTAAATATTTAACGTGTAATAATTATAGTAGTAAATATGACCTCAATTTGGGCATACAAGGTTACCTAGAATGGGCACTGCCCAAATTAAGAATACCCAATATTAACGTTTAATATAGTAGTAAATATGGCCTCAATTTGGGCATACACTGCCCAAATTAGGAATACCCAATGGTGCCCAAATTAGGCTCTACGCAATACCTCCCTAGGAAAATTTTAAAAAAGTGTGCTCACTTTCTCCCGCATTATCGCTCACATGGGGCGATAAAGCTACACTTCACCAAACATCTGCAAAAAACCGATTGAAAATACATTAAAAAATAACGCGCCCACAGCTACTGAACCATTATAGGCCTATCGAACATAATAGAAAACTGGCATGCTAAAAACATTTACTTCTTACTTTCGAAGCGCAATTTTCCGCCGACATAGTTTGCTGTTTTATAACAGCAATATATAGAGTTAATAATATTTCCTAGAAGGCACCACCCTATGTCGTCTATATTTTGAGATGCAAGGGGGTGCCCATGTTAGGAACCTGCCCACATCCGGGTCATCCACCCTAGGCTATATATACCTATACCAACAGTGGACGGGTGGCGTAAAATTCAGAGCGTGATTTGCAAAGCGAAACTAATATGGTCAAATCGTCACTACACTTTCAGAAAGCATTGGGCTTCATTGAAATATGACCAAAATAGAGTATGCCATTCATTCAGTGACACCATCGCCTAAAATCGTAGCCTAACTATGACAGGCACGCAGTAGGCCTATGATTAGGCTACAAGTCATAGTATGAACGGGTGATTACAAGTTATTGCAGGAATTTAACAGTATGGCAGCCATACAAGGCGCCCATCACGTCCTATTGATCATTTTACCATTACCAACGCCACCTAGCTAATGAAAGGTTGAGACGACCTTCGGGAGGGTAGCGTGAATCGATTCCGCTTCCTACTTAATGTTCTACTCTTCACTCCGTTATTATAAATCTGCATGACGTATCACACTGTACTATTTAAAATTCACAACGCATGCCGGAGAAGTCAAGGCCCCGTCTTTTTTTACCTGACCCTTAGATAAATTTTGTACAATGTGCCACCTAGGGAACGGATTAGGAGGCCTAAGCTCTGTTCGTTTGATTGTTTCGTGTTTAAAATCACATGACGCTGAGATTGTCAGTGAAACTGCAATTTAATTTCTAGACAGCGGCACCTTTGTTATTAATAGGCCTATTAATAATTCCTTTGTTTAGAAAATCAATTCTGAGACTGGCTGACCTTATACATTGAATGAAGACGAAGCATCAATTCACTTGGAATACACCGGAATATCGATTGTTCTGTGCAATGGATCTTATAAATGAGGCAGACGGCGTAGGTGAATGGAGGTCTACTCCAATGGATCGATTAAACTGATTATCAAATCTATACAAAGCGATTGGTAAAACGGGAATAGTAGACCATGGGGAATTTGACCTCCGATTTTGCTTTCTGTAGTAACCTACACGGTACTTCGTGCAAGTGAACCTTAAATGGCGTAGCGTACGTGGCACCATTCAATCAAACGCGGTAGCGCGGTGATGAAGGGTCTCCCCCATCGATTCATTGACAGCTAAGCACAGTGGCGGGGCCTTATAGCGGCTCAGCAAGTGGGAAATCACTGGAAATCACAGGAAAAAGGAGACAAAAGGGAAGGTCTTTGAGCTTTAGCCCCAAACCTGAAATCAAAGATTGGAAGATTACCGATCGAATTCTGATTAGGCCTAGGCCTAAATCGCTATAGGGGCCGTCCATAAAGACGTCACGCACCTAGGGGAGGGGTCGGAAATTTGTGACGATGTGTGACATGGGGTGGGCTTTAGTGTGACGTCACACCAGGTCCCAATTAACAACAATTTAATTTTAACAAAAGCACTGAAATTCCATTATTCATTTTAATTGGATACGATTACCATTATTGATAATTTTCTAATTATTTCAATATTTGTTCACCGTTAGATTTTAAAATATTCATGCTTTCGCTATTTGTTCCATGAAGAAGCATTTTGCTTCGCCATGGAAATTAGTTTTAGGGGGTCAGAGCTTTGTGACGTCATTTTAAGACTTTTTTGTACGAAGTGTGACGAGGGGGTGGGGGTTAAAAATCGTAGCGTACGTCATTTGTTTATATCAAAAACATTGAATATCCTAAGACACTAGGTTTTCGTTATGTTTTCGTTTTCGTTTTCGTTAGGCCTATGTGTTTTCGTTATTATTAGTTTCGACTGGTTTAGTTTTAGTTTTTATTTCGTTATCGTTTTCCTCTAGTTTTCGTTTTAGTTTTAGTTTTAGTTTTAGTTTTAGTTTTAGTTAACTATAACCTTTTGTTTTCGTTAACGAAGGTTTTCGTTTTAGTTATTGTTAACGAAAACAATCCTAATGAAAGGTGAACATTTCCAACAGAAATAGGTCAGCTAATCGTGTAGCCTACGCGTATTTCATTAATTATGTCAACAAATTAGGGGAAAGGGGGTTTGGAAAAAGTTTGACAGTACTGTTGTTGACAAGGGAGGGGGTTCGGCACAAGTTGACGTCAAGAAATTTTCTCTAATAAATCAACACAGACCCTTCCAAATGGTAGCGAAAACATTAAGAAATGCTAAAAATGTATGATGTGTTTAATGTTTTATACTACTAAAAAGCTGGTAATAAACTAAACTCATATATTTTGAAATTCGAGTTTGCATTTTATAGTGTAAAAATTTTAAAAAATGATTCTACATGTATTGAGCCATTTTGTTTCTTTTTTGTAGGGGGTTCTGGGATTGTTGACATAATTTTTTTTAGGGGGTCCGTCAATGTTGAACAGTTGTTGACAATAGGTCAGCTAATCGTGTAGGCTACGTAGGCCTACGCGTAGGTTAGCTAGGTTTCTCTTGAAGAGGCAATTGATAAATTTATAATTAGGCAGATTTTGGCCTATAAAAACAATCACTTGAGTAGACACTAGGACGTCGTTAAACATAGATAACAGTGCTAAGGAACAATTTCTAAAGTTATGGAGAGGCCAAGACACAGGTAGGCTTATGTAGATGTTAACAGAGAGTTCTGGATGTTAAGTAACAAGTTGCCATCTAGCGAACTGGCAGAACCTTTTCTGTTTTCTTTGCAGCAATTGTTATGTAAAATACACATTACGCTCGTAAGTAGGAATAAACAGATTACACATATTTATAACACTTAGAAATTATTTCGTCTAATATGACCAAATTTTAAGAACCCGTTTATACCAACACAAAGTTTAGTTATCTTGCGTTATTCGCAAAATTGCTTTGCGTTTCGAACACCAGTGGTTAAAAGACTAGACTGTTTTGGCTTTATAAGAGAGCAAAACAAAGGCGTTTACCGGAGGTCTACCTCGATGGATCGATAAAAGCTGGCTGATTTATCATATCCTCTACAGTGATTGGTAAAACGGGGAGTAAGAGACCATGGGGACTTTGACCTTCGCTTTTGCCAACCTCCGCTAAAACTTTCTAGGCTTATTTGAAGTCACATAGGTTAGCGTTGATTAGCCACATTGAATAGCTTCCTAAATTGATTTTTAAGTAGGCATAATTTTGTCTTTAAGCAGTACGAATCAACTTCGTAATAGGACTAAAATCAATCAATCAATCAACCCATTCATTTGTCCATAGTCAGGATAACATCAGAACTTGCAATACTCTTATGTTCTAATGGATACAAAATGGAACCAAGAAAGCACCGAAGTCCCGCTGGTTAGGGCCACCTATAATATAGGCCTACTGGCCTATTCCCAAATGAATGAATTTTAGCTGACAGTAATTATTTCACCGATTCAAGTTATTTGTATCCTGTTCCAACGGTAACCTATTACATGCAATGTATGAAGTATTTTATCTTAACTAACAGTGACGTAACTAGGACTTTTCGTTTGGGGGGGGAGGTGGCTTTAAGCCTTGTGGAAGGAAACATTGCGAATGCTGTAGCCCGAGCCTATAGTGGGACCGGGGGCTTCGATTTATTCATTTGGGCTTCAGCTTCGTTTGGGGGCTTAGCTCCTTAAGGCAACATTAGTTAGGCTAGCTACATGTACGTCCCTTTTAACTAAGAATCGAAATTTTAAAAAATGGCAGAAAACACACAAAAATAGCAACAAGAACCCGAGTAATTAGGACTAATTCTGTCTTATCAACCAAAGTATTAAATGTTTTAAATGCCCCTTAAATAAATTACGATTAGAGATACAGCGAAGATCCTATAGGGTATTCGATTCCGTACAGATGGACCAATTAATTTAATTTAGAACTTACGGTAATTTGTAGGCCTACTCTTGAGCAAATTCACTTCTAAAATGAGGCTGTTTTTTGTGTTATAGTAATGGAAATCCGATGCCAAGCTGTAGTAATTAGCATAGACCTATAGGCTTACATCTGGTAACGTATTTTGAGTAGCCCTATATCAATGTATAAATCATCATGATCATCATCATGACCATCATCATCATTATCATTCATTATCATAATCATCATCATCATCGTCGTCGTCGTCATCATCATCATCATCATCATCATCGTCATCATCATCATCGTCATCATCATCGTCATCATCATCATCATCATCATCATCACCATCGTCATCATCACCATCGTCGTCGTCATCATCATCATAATCATCATTATCATCATCAGTCATCAATTATCTCGCATCATCACCATCGTCATCATCACCACTTCGTCATCTTGATCATCCTAGTCATCATCATCATCATCATCATCATCATCATCATCATCATCATCATCATCATCATCATCATCATCATCATCATCATCATCATCATCATCATCATCATCATCATCATCATCATCATCATCATCATCATCATCATCATCATCATCATCATCATCATCATCATCATCATCATCATCATCATTAATGACGTCGTTAAACAATCCTGATGCGTTCGGTATTATGACGATAGGGGCCTATAGGCCTATATATAGTCTCCAAGGTTTGGCACAGTTCGGCCGTGCAATCTGCTAGCACCTTCGTCGATTCTGCACGACGTATCTGAAAGTGCAAACTTCACACTTCAGTAGGTCCTATTCAATAGAGACAACGTAGCCCCATTCTTCTTCTTACCTAGCTGTGTAACAGTAGAACAATGTGCCACCTAGGGAACGGATTAGTAAGCTTTGTTCGTTTGATTGTTTGGTAAGTCTTAGCCTATTTAAAATCACGGGACGTTCAAATCGTCAGTGACAGAAATTATTGCAATTTAGTTTCTAGACTGCGGCACCTTTGTAATTAATGATTCTTTATTTTAGAAAATCACTCCTGAGACTGGCTGACCTTGTACGACTGAATGAAGGCGAAGGATCAATCCACTTAGAATACACCGGAATATCGATTGGTCTCAGCAATGGGTCTTATAAATGAGGCAGACGGCGTAGGTGAATGGAGGTCTACACCAATGGGTCGGTTGAACTGATTTATCAAATCTATACAAAGCGATTGGTAAAACGGGGAGTAAGTAGACCATGGGGAATTTGACCTCCGATTTTGCTTTCTACAGGAACCTACGCTTCGTGCAAGTGAACCTTAAATGGCGTAGCCTACGTGGCACCATTCAGACGGGTAGCGCCGCTAGAGCGGTCATGACAGGTCTCCTCCCCCCTCCCCATCGATTCATTTCATTGCAATACATAGGCTATACAGCATTGCGGCCGTTTGGTCGCTATAGAAAGTCGTGTACATAAGTTATACAATTGCTCTTAAATAAATATTAATTACAGCTACTAGTTTCATTGTTATGGTTTGGTTTGGCTTACTTTCCTTATCCATGTTCACTGGCCCCCGATTGATGGCCAATGTGCAACCATCGCCATTGTTACAAGTGGCTAAATATGGTCCCGCTGTGGGCCCAACGATTGTGGCCATCTGGGTTGCATTTGATGATCGAAGAACATGTGAACATGACGCAGTCTGTCTGGCTGGAATTCTTTGGCTGAGAATTTCGTATTAACTGACTAATTTTTGTTCTTAATGGAGGCCTACATTGTAATTTAAATCTGAAGACTTCTATAGCGCCGATTGGTTAGCGTTGGCGTAACGTTTAATCGATACCAGAAGGAACAATTTCTAAAGTTATGAGCACTTTATTGCGCCCGATGGCAGAAAGAAACAAATCAGAACAATGGTGTAATCTATCACTCTGCCTAATAAGGCCCGGGGTGGCAATAAGGCCCACGCACTTAAAATTCAAATATCTCCGAATCTATTCGTCAGATGTCGCCATAATTTTATATCGTTGACGGGCCTTCATCTGTGAACTACTGTAGTTGATCATGGGTTTTCTTTTCGGCAACATCTTTGAATTAAAAATATGGCAAGATTTTTGCGATAATTTATTTTGCAATTTTCTTATTTTCGGTTGTGTTAATATCGTAATTAATCCTCAGTCTGCGTATTGCATGCATGTTGCAACGGATAATATACCGTAGAGAGCGGATATTGGCAAGACTAGGTATTGTATTTATAAATTTATTAAGCACTTCACAGTGAATTACCCGGATAGGCGGTCGAAGTGTTCATGGCGTTCTGGTGAGCGTAAAAGAGTGGTCTGTAGGTAATACAGCCCGAAAGGAAGCATTGTGACCACCAGATACATAATATTATTATCAAAGAACGAGTTTATGAAAGGAGTTGGTTCCACAGTGAAGGGCCAGATGAAGGCAAAAGCTCGAGAACACTGGCCTGGTAACGAGCACAAGATTTATTCAGTGTTCAATATCAGCAGTAAATTTTGTTGGTATGAGAGGCGAGCAAATGGAACAGAAATCGGTCAGCTAATTTGATATAGTGCTGCGTTGGTTTCTCTTGAAGCGGCGATTTATAAATTTCTAATTTGGCGGATTTAGGCCTATGAAACACAATCACTTGAGTAGACAATAAGACGTCGTATAACATAGAGTCATAGACGACAGTGATACCGTCATTCTAGGAATCAAAAAATTTACATAAATTTGTTCTTCATCTAAGGAACAATTTCTAAAGTTTTGAAGCACTTTATTGCGCCCGATGGCAGAAAGAAGCAAATCGGTACAATTATATACGACATGCGCAATGCTGTATAAACATAATGTCAAGCGCACAAACTGCGAGGATGTTTGTTACAGTAAGTGTCAATTATGAAACTGTATTTACCATTCAAAATGACGGCGAGTTCGGAATTACAAAGAAAATGTTCACCAAAGTAACACCATAAAATATCATGGAGAAAATTAGATGTCGAATGAACTAGTCGCAAATAGAACATCATGCGACACTTCTTTATAATGTGATGTAAGTCTAATCTGCCAAGGTCATAGATGAAGACTTTTACAGATTCCCATTGATTTAAACCAAATAACTTTCTATATACAGAGGTCCAGCATGCGTTCAGTTCATCTTCCTGTCTTACCGTGTATTTAACTACGGATGAGGCGTAGCCTAAGTTAATATTGGTAAGCAGAAGCTGTCTTGTAAAGGCGTGCCGCGTGGTCCTTTAAGGCCCATGTCTTATAAAGACGTGGTCCATAAAAGCTTCCACATAGCCTTTTCTGCTTTCTATGCAACAATTAATTATTATCCGTAAAACACGTAGCCTATTACCTTCGTAAGTAGGAACAAACAAATTACACAGATTTATAATACATAATTTCGTCTAAGATGATAACATTACAAAAAACCCGTTTATAACAACATAAATTTTAGTTTCTTGCGTTATTAATAAAATTATTTTTGCGTTTCGAACACCTGTGTCTCTAATACTAAATTGTTTTGGCGTTATAATAAAAAAAAACATAGACGTTTACCGGAGATCTGCCTCAACGGTAAGAGCTGGCTGATAAATCATATCATTGCTTCGTAATTTTACGCACTTGTGGAAGGAGGAACGGAATATATCTACAATGGTCAATCTTGTGCTCTATTGATAGTTGAGTTGGAAATCTTATTATTAATAATAATTATTAATTACATGTAGAACTACAATTGGGAAATAGTGGTGTTAGCCTTTGCTTCCATCAGGATGTGTCTTCAGCCGTCGGTCGTCCTTCGTGATCGTTCCTTCGAGCAGCCAGTCGTCTCCGATGATGGGAAGATCATTCTTCTTAAAACCCTCGTTTGCCAGACGTTCCAGTTCCGGCGTCAGAGGTGGATCTTTGTACGTCGTCATCTGCTTCCGCGAATCGACGGAATTGGGCTGTGAGTCGAATTCCAGGCCGCGGAGAAAATCTTCTTCAAATGACAGTGGAAGACCACAGAATTTCAGGATTGCTCTGGCGGCAAAGTGTTTGTCTTTCATGAGGTCTTCGTAGCGTACTGCGCTGACCTCCAACCCGTTACGTCGAGACTCCAAGTACAGCTTGCAGTTGACTGCGGCCATGACGACGCCCATCGTCAGATCATCCCGGAACCTGTATCTGAACTCCTTTCCTAAGTAGCCGACGTAATCGAAGCAGCCCTCAGTCAGCATTGCAGAGAGTTTTCCGAGGGCGTTTGCCATTATCAGGATCGGCGATCCTCTTGATATGCGGTAGATGGAATGCGCCACTTTTATTACGTTGCGGTACATGAAGAGGCATTTGCCGTGTGGGTAGATGTCTCTGAAGATCGGAAGAGCGTAAGTGTAGAGTGGCATGATTTTTAACATGTATGCAAGTGGAGTGAAGTTCTTGTATGGCCTGCATGTCCAGCGAACGACATCTCGACAGAGCTGGCGCAGCTGAGGTGAGTCTCCTCTGTTCTTGTACCAAAGGGCCAGAGCACTCGTGGCGTCTGGTTCCGAGATGGAGATGCACTTTCCAGTTGACTGTATCATCTGCAGCAACAGCGTCGACCCACATCTACCAGTGCTAAAAAGGAAAATCAACTGTCCCTTCGGATCTCCAAGTTCTTCCGCCATACGGTGGAAATGATTCAATGGAACGAGTATCAGCTGATTGCTGTTCAACACCTCGGTTTTCCGCATGAAGGAACAGTAGTCCAACTTCCACAGGTGTCTGCCTTTCTGCTTGGCTGCCCCGAAAATGGCATTCTCTGCATTTATCGTTATCAGTGATACGTGATCGTTGTCGAAGATGTATCGCGGACTCTCGAATCTGTTGTGCGACAGGATATAATCGTTGATGGAACCGTGCTGAACATTATCGAACTGATTGAATCGAACAATATCGAGAACGTGAGCGCATCTGTCGTAGTTTTCTGGTCGTCTTGATTCTCTGATTCTGTCCGCAGTTCCGTTGATTTGCCAGTTGACTTTCTGTACCGTCATAAAGATGAAACGCCACAGTACGAAGCCGACCCGTTTTGCGAGGCGCTGCAGGAACAACTGCCAACCGAAGAGGAGACTCATCTGAAACAGAATAAAGATGGCGACACTGCGTCTTAGAGTGTTACGCTTCTGCTATCGGTTTAAAATCCTATTTTTTGGGTTTAGTTTAGTTTTTATGTTCATCTTTCTGCTCTAACACTTAACGAAGAGTGCCAAGGCTTTAATGCATTCTTTTCATTTGTACGGAATTCATTGAATGGAAAGAGGGCTTCGCGAATGTCAATTCGTTATAATCAACGAGTCTGTTGTAAACTTTGATCGATATCAGAGGCTTTCGGTGAAGCTGAGAAGCTGTGAAGAATTACCTTATAGGTAAGACGGAGGCTGGAAGTTAGTCACGATGAAAGTCTTACCTAAGGTAAGCCTCCGTCTTATATGGCCTACCTACGGAAATTTTTCAAAGCTTCACCGGATGAATCTGATGTCGATCAAAGTTCATAACAAATTCGTTTATTTTAATGAATTGACATTTGCCAAGCTTTCCTTCCTCTAATGAATTCTGTACAAATGAAGAGAAGTCTTTTCATAGAGGTAACCTATATATAATAGGCCTATTACCGTTATAGTTTTCTTTTAGAAACTGTAATGGTCATTGTTATTGGTGTTCAAAAAACGTCAATCAATCAAATAAGAAATATGAAGCATGTAATTTTCTTCTAGAGCAAATGGAAACATTTAATCGATTGACATAAACCAATACATGGGCATCGTTAGTTCTATATAATTTCCGATACTGACTTATTTCAAAGATTTAAATCTCGGGCCGTGCACGGGGACCATAGATGGCATGGCGCTCATTAAGGAAGGGCAAGTGGTGGCGAACAGTCTCATCCGATAAATTCATTGAAAAATTAGAAGGGTCGAGGCAAAATTAATAATAATATTTATTATTCGGTCGCTACAGAAAAATGTGTACATTTATATTGCATAAGAGCAGCTACGAATAATACAGAGCACTGGAAAGTCCATGTTGAAATTCTGAGAAAATCGTTAGCCTATCGCTTGCATTATGCTCACAGTTTATATTGTCGTAATTGCAATTACAATTAGATATGATTCAAGTCTAAACTTTTCGATCATGCAAATCGGAGTAACAAATTTGATCCATGTTTTATACGCATTCTATTTTAAGTGTGATATAGAAATTCATAACATCTGCAGCTTACCTTCAACGACCGCACATTCAAACCCAGTTAAAATGAAGTCTGTGGCCTCTAGTCCTAGTTATTCTACTGTTAGATGTTGTGTTTATATACTTCTTTTCATCCAAATGATCTTACAACTCGCGGTTTAGACTTTTATACCTATTGTTATATAATGATTTTTAACTTGGTGATTGTGGTGGAGGTCGACCAGAGCTAATCTTATCTGATTGAGAAAGTAAGTAACTGAATAGAACATCCGATAAATCATGGAGCGTCCTTTACTTTTGTACTTACTTAGGCCCTGAACTAGACCGATGTCAATTATGAAGCACTCCAAAACAGAGGCAAAGGCACAAGGACAGACAGACAGAGATGCAGAGAAGAAGCGAACGTCGTTCGCCAGATAAGAACGGATTTAAAGACGAATCGGTTGACAGTTAGACAATGGACACAGATGTCTAAGATGACCTTAGACTTTGGAACTGATACCCTCGTGATCCCAGACAACCAACCCCAATCTATCACCTGATTGGTAAAACTGGGTGTAAAGGACCATGGACACTTTGATCTCCCATGTTGCCAACCTTCGTTAAAACAAAAAAACTTCCTACAAAAAGCTACAGTACAGGCACACTTTGAATTTATATCTGCGCTACATAATTTCCTAAGTTGAATTTTGAGTAGGCATAATTTTGTCTTTAGCAGTACCGAATCTACGTCGACGTAATATTATATCTATGCACCTTGTAGCCGCTCCCCAGCTCGTTCTTCAATAAGTTCGCGGAAACTTAGTCGCTAAAAGGTAGAAGCTTACTATGAGAACCAAAGTCCTCTTGCAGAGGCTCTGTGACTTTTATCAATGAAGATAGTTCCTAGAAAGTAGAAGCTTACTAAGCGAATCAAAGTCCTCTTGTAGGGGCGTTGTGACTTTCTGCGACTAAAATTAGTCACTATAGAAAGTAGAAGCTTACTATGCGAACCAAAGTCCTCTTGCAGGGGCTCTGTGACTTTACCAATAAAGATAGTCGCTAGAAATTAGAAACTTACTACGCGAACCAAAGTCCTCTTGCATAGACGGATTAGGCGCTGTGACTACCAATGAAGTTAACCAGGCCAGCTAGACGACATGCCCCGTGTGCAGAGTCCACTTTCAGCTGCTGTCTGTTTACATGTTCTCAGTGATTGAATATTTCTTGTATATAAATATTTAGTTGAAAGTTAGCAGCCTAACTGAGCCCAGCGTTGTGCATTACTCGTTACTTGTAACGTGCTACTGCGAATAATTACTATTTTTGGTAACAAATGCAGTAACTAATTACTTTTTCAAAAAGTTGCCAGTTGCTATAACTGCTTGCTTTGAAAAAGTAACTATAGCCAACACTGACTGAGCCTAGATACCTAGTTGATTCTAGACTTAGGCCTGAAGTAAGCCGACTCAGAATAGACTGCAAAATAGACAGTTGTCCAGAGGCCCACGGTATCAAGAAGCCCATCCGACGGTTCCCATAATTTTATTGAGTTCCCTAATTATTATAAGGTAGATAAACTGTGGGAAGTAAGCAGGATTCAAATAATTACAAATACCACGAATTATATGAATATTTAGTGATCTATCCAGCAAATAAATCGTGATCAAGATGGCCTTCAGAAAGCTCAGATTTGCATGTAAGTGCATGGAAAAGTGTTCAATCAATTTTCGTTTATTCACAACACCAAGCTGACAGGTCGCAACTTGTTACAGGTCGCAACTTGTTAGAGGATGGGGCTTCACAACATATACCGTATAAGGACTTATCACGCCTCCAGACCATCTTTGGGGTAGCCGTTTCGTGAGGGAAGGAAGGAAGATAATGGGAGAGCCCCACATTACCTCGTGCTTATAGTGGCACCTATAATCCTTAATCTTGGGTTGCCTAAATCTAATTATAAAAAATAGCCTAAATTATTGCATAGTCGAATTTTTTCGAAAAGTTGCTGAAATCTTGTGCCGTGAGAGAGCCAATGTGGTGCCGCCAAATTTTGAGAGCAAAAATATTTTCGTCTAGAGAGACTAAATTTCAGCGCACTTTTGCTTAGTTTCACAATAATATTTGCATAAAACTTTCATCGCCCTAGTAGTCTACTAGCAGTTAAGTAACACTGGTTTATTTTGCTGTAAATTATTCTAAACTAAAACGCCACCAATCGACTGTGAAGTTACATAGGCAATATAATATAGTAACTGAACTTGAATATAGCATAAAATTATATTAAATTGTAAACACTATGAATTAGGAATATTATTTAGGCCTACATGAGAGTTCATCATTATGAACACCGGTGTTCCGCGACATAAATTTGTAGCCTATTGCCAAATATTCCACAGTGACTCTTGTACGGAGTCGGATTAATGCGAAATTCCACAAATCTTAGGCATTTCATTTAGAAGTAACGTGATCGATTAAAGACAAATAGATAGTCGGAAACTTCGAGTAACGTCGTCTGATGCAGTGGCGTCTTCCAATGGGGGGTTGGGGAGATTGGGGAGAACGATCTCCCACGGTTGCCAGAAGTGGGGGAGGGGTGAACGGGACATAAACTGGGGGCTGTTGATTTCCTATAACATAGCGTCCTGCAATACGAAAATTAATACAATCGGCCAGAGTGGGGATTAATTCTCCCATTCCAGGTCGGGTGAGGGTAGACGCCATGGCCTGTCCTGATGGGATACCAAGAAACGAATTCGTTAACTCTGATATCTATGTAGGCCAACGTGTATGCCTCTGTGCTATTATATGTCCGTCCGTCCGCCTGTCTGTCTGTCTGTTGGTCTGAGTGCCTGCTTGCAGTTTGCCTTTGTATTTGTATACATTTTCTTCTATAGACCTACCATGTGATCGAAGATATACAGTGTTATTATACACGTGCCCTGAAGGTCATGCCATACGGCACACGCATGTGAGAAGCATGTGTGTTTGTGTGTGCGTGGTTGTGTTCGCGCGCGAGGTCAACGTGTGTTGAAGCAATGTCTAAAGTATTAATGGTCAGCATATCCGGTCACTCGCCTTCAAATTCCACGAATGGTTGTCCAGTGAGTCTAGTAGTGACCAATCCGTGGTTGTCTATACACCGAGCTGTAATTATTCATTCGATATATATATATTTTATATATATATATACACATATATATATATATATGTATATACTGTTTATATTAATGGGGTATCAATATCACCAGATACAATGTGTCGCAAAACAGCTCTGCACCTAAGCTTCATTCAATGTAAAATTCAATTGACGCCGCAAATAATTTATATTTGAATTTAATTTAAATAGAACGTTGAATTGAAGTAAAAATCAATATTACATTTGGTAACAGCAAAATACTGCGGGGTCACATAATGTCCGATACTGCATTTCAAGACGGCATTTTAACAGCTTCCCGTTCAGTGTTCGCTAACTGTGCAAATACTGTGTTAAGTAAACAGCAGTGTTCTAAACAAGTTACTGCCTTAAACACGTTCTGCAGAATACAAATAAACATCGTCCTTGTGCAGTCGTGACGTGTGAGCCGCGCATACGATAGTTCTTATTTCTATTGCCGTAAATGTTTATCGACCTTTTAGTCATACGGGGTGGCCTGTGGGCGATAGTTCAGTGGTTAGAATGCTGTAATGTTGGCCTAAAGGTCGTGGATTAGATCCCCGCAAGTGCAGAACTATGTTTCGAGATTTCTGCTCCTCGTGCATGCGTCCCCTAATCAACTCAGCTATAACGAGTACACTGACCGTACACTATTGATGAGAAGATCAGGTGGCGAGGCAGAAACACCCGCCCTCGGTGACCCGTCAGAACGGCCCAGGATTCAATCGGCCCCGACAAAACAGCCCCGACAAATGGGCCCCCACAAAATTATAACAAAACGGCCCCCGTCAAATTGGCCTGAAATTGAACTTTGTCAAATCGGCCCCCCCGTCAAGTCGGCCCCAGTAACGACCCCGTCATATCGGCCCCCGTCAAATCGGCCCCATACAAAATATCCAATGTTGCAGTACTTTTAAGCTTACGCTGACCAACTATGTTGAAATGAGGCCTCAAGCGAGAGTTCAGCTGGGCAATGGACTGCGAGTGCGGGGTCATACGTCTAATGCTAACTGGTTGGCGTATTTAATTATTTAAATGTTTTCAATGACAACTATCATAGAACCAACTTCTATTTACGCAAAATTATTTTCCCTAATCCAACTTCCATTTTAACAACTAAAATTATTTTCAGCAATCCAACTTCCATTTTAAACTGACCACATAAAATAATTCGTCCGTAAACTACGGTTTTGACATGTCCGAGTTCTATTTACGCAACGATAATTCCTATTTCATCAATCCCGCTTAAAAGTGTTTAGGACATGGGATATTTTGTGATACGGTCAATGTGACTGGGGCCGAAATGACTGGGGCCGGTTTTGACGGGGCCGATTTGACTGTTGGCCTGAAGGGGGTCGATTAGACGGGGGCCGTTATGAGGGCAGAAATATGTGACGAGCTTTTTGTCGAGGCCATTTTGCATGCGGAGCCGTTTAATCGGGGCCTCAGTCTATAACCATTTGTCGGGGGCCGTTTTGTCGGGGAGAATTTGATGTGGGCCGTTCTGACGGCTGGACACCCGCCCTCATATGCCGAGACTAAGAAAATGAAGTCGCTAACAATTCATACCCAGGGCTGCCTCTCGGCCTGTTCTTCTCTTCTTCCTTAGTCATAAGGACCTTTTTGAGGATGGACGTCCCTTTCTGCGACAATAATATGATGATATTAATGATTGATGATTAACATTTTTCATTTTTTGTTATCCGCCGCTAAATCTAATTAGCATCTCTCACGTTAGAGTGAGCGAAACTTAAAGGCACACAAAAAATTTCATTAATTTTGTTCAAAAGATTTTTAAAGTGAGGAAGGGACACGGCTTCTCTCTCCCAGGTTTTAGAGTAGCTTTATTAAAGACCTGGAAAAGTGAGGCAAAGGTATTTAGATACGGTCTTGAAGGGTCTTCTACATATAGAACAGTGGTTATTAACGCTCCTTTAACCTATGGACCGGTGGTGCTGTTCGTAAACCACTAATGCCAAGCGCGGAATTTCTAAATTATATTAAACTAACAAATTTCTTAGTAAAGATTCGCTAAATTTGAATATTTGTAATAATTATTGACTGACTGTTTGAATTAAATACATTTTCAATTGTTAATTTCTGCGAATAATTTGTAATTCTGTTAATCTTTTAGGACTTTTTTCGGTCCGGAAGCCAGAGTATCACAGACCGACACAGGTATTAGGCCTATAAGGCTATTAGAGCCGCAACTAAGAATGGCGTAATTGAAATTACGAACCTAAACAGGCAGAGCATTAGAAGAACTTAATATTGAAGAGGACCAATGGTCCTCTTTATATAGGACCATAAACAGAACAATCGCTAATCTCTTAGAACTACAAGACTACTTCGCTTTATAAAACCACTGTTTACAACGGTTGCGAAGTTGTGTATGTCATTCAAATACCGAAAGCTTATGCTATCATTGTAACTCAAAAGTATATTCGGCAATTATCAGGACAAACACGTTTTGTGAATAGAATTAGGCCTAAACCTTCTAGACTTTCAGGAAACCATAAAACGTTCCTAGATTTATTAAACATCACATTAAATGGGGAAGAAATAGAACAGGTGAAGAAGTTCTGCTATCTGGGAAGTGTGGTTACAGAGGATGCAAGGTGCCATGTGGAAGTGAAAAGAAGAATAGCTATGGGAAAAGATGCATTCTACAAAAGAGGGACTCAGAGGCGGTCTAAACAGGAAGCTGAAGAAGAGAATGGTAAAGACACTAGTGTGGAGTGTTGTCCTATACGGCTCTGAGACATGGACAATGACTTGTACGGCTAGATAAAATTTGGGATCCATACAATAGACCCCATCTTATGATGTGATTTGTGTACATGTAGCAATTGATTTATTAAAGGATGTTCTTACTTTCTTACATGTACCAAAATGCATATTATGGTTCTGGTGTATACAGACACTTCCAACAGTTCCTGTAAAGCACTCGTGAGTAAGCTGGTGCCCTGCACAATGGCTTTTGAGTGGCGCTTTGGAAGTTAGGGGTTTATGATTATGGTTACTATGTGTGGATTTTGTTGTGACTTGTATCTGTTCATAATGATGGTTGCTAATGGCCTGGCTTACTCTAACGGAGAGCCATCCGCAAACCTG
This sequence comes from Aporrectodea caliginosa, assembly GCA_020284085.1. Taxonomy (NCBI): domain Eukaryota; kingdom Metazoa; phylum Annelida; class Clitellata; order Crassiclitellata; family Lumbricidae; genus Aporrectodea; species Aporrectodea caliginosa. The sequence continues at coordinate 1,291,005 of JACEVL010000526.1, forward strand.
CATTTTTTGCAAACGCGTGGACTTTTGTATTGCAGACTACGTACAGATGAAATGATTCAGACATGACAAAAATGGAGTTTGGAACAATAATTTAACATCATGTATTTTTGCGACCATAGAAAAAAATAATCAGCAACTGCCAATACTGATACAAACTTTGCAAGAAGTGCATCGGTGTCACAGCTAATGAGAACTGTCATCAACGATGCTGGTGGAATTATGGTATGACTGTCAAAATGCAGCTTAATAAAACTGTTAAGCTACATTCAGGAACACATAATTATTGTCAAATCATTGGCAGACCATAATGTGAACTCCAAATGGTTTTCACGTTGAACTTTCGTCTATCTATAATAGCTACAGTTTCTATGCATAGTGCAGAGTACATTGTCTACTGTCCTAAATCTGTAACACGTGTATTGTATATACATGTAGCCCTGTATCTTTTAAATACTATGTATTCCTCTCTAACATATATGCATTTATTCATTCATTCTGTTGAATTTACATGGCGCCGCTTCAAGATATCTACTCAGAGGCGCTCGATCTCTACGCTAGCCTATAATGATGTTAAATGTCAGTACGAACGAAAAATTACATCAGTTAGAAAACAATGTATGGCTCTGTGACACTTTATTAAATACAACACTATGTATGCTCTGTGATATTATTACTTTGCCTCTGTGACACTACAAAGTTGTGCCAATTTTACTTTTGTCTTCCCAGTTACAAATTCTTCCTCTCCAACATGTACCGATTAAATCTACGTGATGAGCCACAAGTAGTAGGCCTAGACTTTCACGCGTCTTCCATGAGTCAGCAACCTTGTAAAGGCTATATAAATGTCGATGCATGTACATTCAGAGTGACCATGATTATTGGGATAATACCAGTTGGAGAGCTTTGAATGTTAAGTAATGGTCATCACTCATTTCGCATTCATTAACCACAGTCTAGACGAACTCGTTAAAGGTCAGAGGGATGAGATCAGCCGAGATGCAGAAGGGATTATTCACCCTCCCTGGCTCTCCATCTGGATCAGGCCGTTGACCGTTGATAGCTTTACGACCTTAGGAAGAATCCGCTGGGATTCTAACAAACTAATTACAGATTAAATCCGCGCAGTTTAAAGAACGCCTACTGTAAATAGCTAACAGTTTTCTTGTGCGCTGACCCCGAAACTCTGGCAATTAGGCACGTGTGCGTACGTAGGGCCTGTGTGTATGCGTATATGTAAGCAAGCGTAGCCTACGTGTATAAGCCTATGTATGCATGCGTGTATGTTTGGATTTATGTATAATGTGCTTAATGACTATAATTTATGTATGTTTGTTTGTTTGTTAAACATGTATGCACGCGACAAAGCATGCATGTGTATGAATAGATGCATGTATCATGTATGTATATAATGTATGTATGTCTTAAGATGTATGTATGTAATGTATGTATGGCATATGTGTGTATAGGTGTATATGTGTATGTTCAATTGTTCATATTTATATGTAGGCAAAATTCTGTTGATTGATTGATTAATTAATTAATTGATGGGTTTCGTTTAAGGTGCAAACACTTCAGCAGTATTATCTACCAGACTTTCATTATCCCTGGATGACTTTGAATCAGAGAGAGCTTCATTGGGTTTGACCGTTTGAAACTCGAACGAAGTATCGAATTGTCAACTTTATAATTATTATACATGTACACAATTCGCCATTTATGAACCTTGCCCGTTGATCTTAGTTCTTCCACTCCATCTGGTAATCTTCTGCTGATGCAACACTTACTGAAGGTTTCACCGGATAGGTCTATGCCTACTCCGTGGTCAGTTCTGAATGGTCAGTAGAAAAGAGGAGCGACTGGAAAGAGAGGAACAGTGATTGACCTTCAATTAAGAATCGTTGTCTCTCTTCCTTTGCTGGAATGTGTTCATCGTTGAGTTTTCAGTGAATGGAAAGTCATGTGGTGTATGAACGATGTTTCGTGGAATCGGATGAGTGGGCGTCTGGTGGGATAGATCCCCCTTGGTCCCTATTTAGGGTCAGTCGATGATGTTAATGATGACACGACGATACTGATGATGATGATGCTGGGCATGGCTAGTGAATTACTCAGATATACGAACGTGCGAAGGCGTTCTTTTCGAATGACGGACTGGTGTAGGTTAATTACGATGAAGTCGTCGATTGTTTAATGGAAAGAAATTAAGAGTTCGACCTACGACATTCACTGATTGGCTTTAAATAACTAGGTCAACCTAACGACAGGCACGGATTGGCCAGAGTATCTAGGTCAACTATATTCATGACAATCAATGAATAGTCTTCATTTCCCACGGCAGTGCTATAAATAGAAAGGGCGCCAATGTACCAGAACATTGACAGTCGAAGAAGTTTCGTCATCGATACGTCAGTTGCATCAGCAGACGATACAGTCAACCTCAGCTGAAGAAGATCGAACAGAAGTTTCCTATTCCGGTAAACACCATTGAGTATTTGCGTATAATATGTATACTTATATTGAGTTAATAGCTATTCAGTAGGAATATGGCAAAGTCTCACTAGTTGAATTTTCAGAGTTTAGTTATATAGTTTCGTAGGATTCTTTGCACAATTTCCAGAGACCAAAAACGTAGGCTATTCGTAATTACAAATTGCACAAGATGTTACCGCGAAAATTTTATAGCAATAAACTTAGTTTTATTGTAGGCTCAATTGTAATCGAAAATTTATAAAGTTAATCAAATTTTTGGGAAAACTTATGAAGCTAATTCACCTTATTAGTTGTGATTTGCTGGGGAAGGGAAACTCCCCGACTGTCACTGGCCTAATATTTTCCATTGCAGACACTTTTCCCGTGCATTCGGCAACTAGTCAACTACCAATAAGACAAGACTTAGTGTCTGTCTTTCTCCTATTGCTTCCAACTACGATTTCTATCCTGCCTATGATTTTGTGGTTGTAAGCCGCGTCAGGAAGATTAAACACCGGCGCTGTTCGATACGTGGTCTTGTGTAATCAGGTCTGGATCAAACCTCTACTGTAACAGTAATGAGTTTTCTTGAAGACAATGAAGAGACGCAATATCAATAAGCACTTACAACAACAATAACCACAACTCAAGTTCTCAAGAACGAGGATAATAGATCGGTTTCGGGGCGAGGCTAAGTTGTCATGACTTCTCTAGAGTTCTCAATGCATCATCGTGTGGTTTTACACATTTTCGCGATTTTCTGTTTTACTCCAGTTTGTTTTTGTTTAAGTGTTATGCTGTCCGTTTTCCATACTTCTCGAATTTTGTACATCGGCAAGCCTCATTCTTAAACCAGTTTGAACCATATAAATAAATAAATAAGTAAGTAAGTAGGTATAGCCTATATTGAAAAACTAGCTGCTAACCGCATTTTGGTCCACATAGTTCATCAAATAAATAAAAAATAAATTTAAGTTTAAAGCATCCGTGTGATAAATGTTTTACGAGATAGAGAGTTTGCTTTGGGTATGATTCTATTATGGGTTCTGGGGCGTAGCGAGTATGAAACAGTTTTCACGGGAGGCAATAGCTGATGTAATAGGCTACATGTGCAGGGTTGCTGATGATGGTTGAAAAGAGGTTGGAGTCTGCTTTCTGGCAAAGTTGCTCGAAACTTTGATAGGATTCCGGTATATAAAGGGGCGGTAGGTATCAAGACCGGACCAGTAGCCGTATGGTACTATAGTAGCCTGAAGACGAGTGTGTCCCTCTCCCCCACGAAGCCCCATCACGCCGGGGCCGCACAGAGCATCCGCAACACTGTTACATCACTCAGAGATTGGCCCATTAACCCATGTGCTGTTAGAACACGGAGGGCATAGGCCTACAACTATACATCGACTGCCTAGCTTTAATGATGATGTTGTTTACATGCGTGTCAAAGCTGAATTGTTCTGTCAACGTGACATCTAGGATCTGCATGTGCTTTACCCTGGTGAGGCCCGAAGTAACTTTTGGAAGATCATTTCCCAGCTCTTTCATTGGCAGCCGAACTATCAGTTCCTGGATGATCTTAGAATGCCATAGGCTCCGAATCAACTGGCATCCCAATGCTCGATTCTACCTCGATTTGCCTCGCTTTGCCCTATAACTAATCCCAATAACACAAAACTGTTGTTTATGATGATGATGATGATAATATGATGATGATAATTAATAATAATAATTAATAATAATAGTGATGATGATGATGATGATGATGATGATGATGATGATGATGATGATGATTATAATAATTAATAATTAATAATAATAATAATAATTAATAATATAATAATAGTAATAACGACGACGACGACGACGTCGACGATGATGATGATGATAACGATGATATTATAATAGTTATGTAGATAATTATTTGGAATAAACGTGTGCAAATATGTATTTATGATATACAGATTGAAGCCAATTGTCGATACGATGTTCTCTTGCTCATGGGGCCAGTGTTTGCTTTGTGTCCTATTCGCTCTGGTCGTTCTATGTTTGGTTGTCTCCTCCGTTGACCTGTCTTCTCTGTCTGCCACGGAATTCATTCCTTCGAGGAGGAGGAGTCGACATGCAACCAGGGAAAGACTCGTTACTAAGGTGAACCCTACTGAGATGACCTTGGTGGAGGGGTCAGACGTCGAGGTCGAATGCAGAGTCAACTGGAGAGGACGCAGAGTACCAGACGATATTCCGAACGTCCAGTTCAACGTAGGTTAAACAATAACAATAATATTACGTTAATTAGTTTCAATAATGAAGACGATTAGTTACTTATTTGGTTTGTGTAGTTCTGACTAGTAAATTGGAGATGCAAGCCGCTTGTAGCATAATCACAGCTGTAATTCTGTTGAGATGGAGAAAGGAAGACTGAAAGAGAGACGGAAATTGGGACAGAGTAAATGAGTAGGAGAGAGTAAAATAATAAAGAAACACGAACGATTTCGTTTAAACGAGCAGTTAATTATTTAATCAATCAATCAATTACTTTAGTATTGCTATAGTCTACTTGTTATGTAAGAACTTATTTATTAAGCGCCACTATCCAATTACCAATCATCAATCCATGGCATGGAGAAATTTTTAGTGAAGGACTTGCTCAAGATCGCTGCACAGTCACCGTCTCAGAGCAGGCTCAAACTCGTACTCTTCGTGTTACAAGTCGAGCGCCAGTTGGCTACCGTTACCCACAATGAAACAATTACTTGATGAGAGCAGAAGAGCAGAATGAAGAGAGATGAGAGGAAAAACAAGTGGAGAGACAGACAAATTAAAAACCCAAACGAAACCTTAGGATTTTACCTAAATCCTAAGTTTTACTTTGAAGTGGTTTTCAAAGCGCTCCCTTTTAAACGCTGACCAGTGACCTAACTTTATTAGGCTACCCCGATTTGACCGATTGTAACCAGTTCAGCTGTCGACCCCGACTGCCCCTTCCCGCGAGTCCTAGTCATTCTAATCGAAGTAAAGACCTACTCGTTAGGACGGTTTCATCGGTTCCAAGAGTTGCAATGTATTAGGATTTTTAGTCTCCAGTAGTAGGCTAAGTAAGGCCCCAGTAGTAAGTAAGGCCCACAAGGCCCCACATGGCATGTAGTTATATCGTCATCGTAAATTTATATAGCGCCACTACAAGAGATACTCCTCAGAGGCGCTCCCGAACTGACAACACCAAACCACGATCAAAAGAAATGTTAACCTATTCAACCTATTAAATGTTGTTGTGTATGTGTGTTGTTCTGCTAGTGGTGGATTGTCAGTGACACTGTGCTACCGCTGAGTTCTAATCTTCCTGGTGTTGGGATTCGAACCGTCTCCGACGACTACACGGATGACGATTCTCCTCTGCGCAGCGAGAGCGTAAGAATGCTGACCATCGGTCCGTCGATGTACCATATCCTACCACGTGGCCTCAGTCGATTCAGCTGCAGCGCTCAGTCTCCTAGGAACGGTCAATCGGAAGCAGCATTCTTCTACATTCGCAAAGTCTGAACATTCTCTCAACCAACAGCAGATCTGTAACGCATGTTTACCGAAGTCTTGCAGTATTTTACTAAGAAAATGAGTTATGACATTGTCAATAAAGCGAAACAGTTGCTGCTGCGTGTATTTCCATTTTAACGACTACCTGTGTGATAACAGAGACCATTAGCGTCGCCCTCCTCCTTTATCCAGGCTTGGGACTGGCACTGTCAGAAAGCGAACAGTGGCGGAGTTGAACAGTCGCTGCGTCTAGCAGAATGTGTTATAAAGATCAGGGTTAGATGAAGCAGACGCGTTCACATAAAGCCCCTTTATATAATACGAGTTTTTGCTGACTGGGCCCTTAAGTCCTCGATGGCATTGCCACCAAATGTTCGAAATTTAACAATGTTAAGGGTCATGGACATCAGAATGCATTGATTGTTATATCTAAGTGTACTTACTGTATGATCCCTGTGTTTACCTCCTCTGTTGATTATCATCGCGACGAACAACGAAGGGTGTTGCTATGGAAACCTCTGACAGAACAGTCAACAGAGCTTTAACTTTTTATCGTTGGAACAGACTATGCATCTCTTGACGTCATAATGTGCTTTGTGACGTCACAGTTATCGAAGACAATATTGGGACGTCACAATTAATAATTGTGACGTCCCAATATTGTCTTCGATAATAATCAATTATGAAACACAATATAGGGACGTCACACTTTATCAAAGATAATATAGGGACGTCACAATCATCAAAGACAATAATGGGAAATTTATGGGAAATTCGTCATGTTTCACAGTAAATGTTGATATCTGTGGTGTACGTTTGAGGTTTAATTGTGATAAAATTAAGTAAGTATATCCTTTATTAAAATGATGTACGGACTACCCAGGTCGTTGGCAAAGAGTGCAGAGGTTCTGTGCTCCAACTGGAAAACATATGGGCCCACATGCCCCCTCTTTTAACCGCATACAGTGGTGTGCAGCACTGCAGATGTTCCGCATGACCAACAAATTTTGCGTTTCAACTTCCATAGCTGTTATCTCCATTGAGCTGCAGTGCGCATGCACTTAATTCTATTTACCGTTACAGGTTTTTTTTATTTAGCTTTGAAAATCAACATCTTAAGATGTGTGACTTAATTTCACATTAGTTATGGTACGATAGCATGAATCTCCTATAGCAGAATTGCTGGATATGCGGAACTTATGCACACAATTGTAGGTAATCTTTTGATGCTTTTATTTCGGGTTGGGCGAAAACCCTCAGGGGTCGGCTGAGAAGAGATAAAAAAACGAAGATGATTAAGTTGAAGTTCTCAGTAGAAAATGTCGGACGAATGGCTATAAACCTGGAAAACGGCGAAGAGCATAGCACTATATAACATAACATGAAGTATAAACCTCCAACATGGCACGCCGTCAAAAGAGCGCCGGACAAAAGAGCGCCGACAAAGGAGCGACTGACATAAGAGCGAAGTGATCTATTATCGGGGGCTATCAAGGGCCAATCGAAACAATTAGCATGTTACGACCTATAGTTCAACAGGTTTAAGTGCGAAATTGTTTCAATCGGGCTCTGATATAACTATGGGCCTTTTATACGGTATACGTTTTAGTCAAATAAACGCCCTTTGTTGTTCAGCCCTCTTATCGGAAATGTTTGAGCGCTGCATAAAACTTTTCTTATAAAATTATTGAAGACTTCCAGTGACCAAAGAAAGTTGTCATGGAGAAGGTCGATTCAAAAATGCATGGTGATGTTGCTTTTTTTAGTTGACTCGTGTTAACCAACACGAACGTTTTAGACTTTTCGTAGCTTTAGCAGCATTAGTAATAAATTCAGACATTTATTTAGTATTAAATTCTCTTTTCTTCATAGCATTTTATGAATAAATTGGAGTACAATTCGTGGTCTGTGTGGTCGTCAACATCGCTCTTATGTCGGTCGCTCTTTTGTCGGTCGCTCTTTTGTCGGCGCTCTTTTGTCGGCGCTCTTTTGTCAGCGCTCTTTTGTCGGCGCTCTTTTGTCGGCGCTCTTTTGTCGGTCGCTCTTTTGACGTGCCACCCTCCAGCAACATTGACGTCATATGTCTTAGGTATGGTGAGGATACGACAATATTTCCATATGGGCTCCGAATGTCCTACATAAACCTCTGGGTCCAAATATGGGACATATGATTCCCATATGAGAATATCGCCGTATTCTCACCATAGCCTATCTTTAACATAGATGCCGTGTGTCATCTGAGATTTCGGCGCCCATTCAAGAGGGGAGCGTGGTGAAGGATCTCATCCGATAAAATTTATTGGAAAATGAGCAGGGTCGATGCCATGTGGTCACTACACGAAAACGAGTAGGTTTACCTTAACATAATACATTTAAAGGACGACATGAAGCGAAAACTCCCTTGCTCTCCCCTCGAAACTTCAAAACAGTCTCCAGTCCAATCTCTGTCCCACTGTTACTACTACTACCACCACCACCACCACCACCACCACCACCACCACCACCAACACCGCCACTACCACAGTTGTAACAACAACAGCAACAGCAACTACTACTACTGCTGCTGCTACTTCTATTACTACTACCCGGGTACTAGTAGTCTACTACTACTAGTCTATTACTACTACTACTTCTACCACCACTACTACTACTCCAGTGATAGTACTAAATACTAACATAATCCAAGGTCAGAAGGTTAAAATCAAGGAAAAATTATAATTTCTCAGAATCATCCAAATGAAGCAATATTTGGCTGAGCTACGGCTATTTATCCTTGCTTTTAAACGTTTGACCTTGAAATGACCTTGGATTATGTTAGTATTCTAGTAGTATGCCTTCTCGAATGCATCCCTTCTCGGCCCGAGCAAACAGGCAAAAGAATCACCCAAATAGGACAATATTTGACTGAGCTATGGCCTAATTTAAATTTCTGGATATTTCATATGAACTTGCTATAGCCTACCTCTTCCAATGTCTTGCAATAACCATTCAGCGCTTCAATGCCGTCGCCATTCGTTGAACGTTTGCTCAGCCAAAACTAACGATTTGTAGCCGTTTCAGACATGATTTGATTCTCTCCGGACATTATTTCAAAAATCTGAGAGATCGTGGCTGCCTCGGGTGCAAAAACACAAAAATAATATTAACAGTACTGCTTGTGGTCTGAGACTGGACGATAAGCAGTGCGAGTTGCAGTGGACCTCAGGCCTGGAGACAACGTTTGTTAACCTCATGAGTAGCCTACCAGATCAAGGTCAATTGTTCTCATGAGCCTCAGAGTTGTCTTGACTGACCATGTTAACAACGCCTCTCGTTCATGCCTTTACCAACTGCACCAACTCCGCACTATCCGCATTCCCTTCATGCGATTTGCTACCCTGGTCCAGGCCCCGACCTGTTCTAGGGCGTACCTTGGGAATTCCGCATACACTGGCTTTTCCTCTTTAATGTCTTGAAGCTTCAATCTATCCTTAACGCCCCCCGCCAGTCTTATAGTGGCATCCCGATGTTTTTAACGTCACTGCCTTCACATACGCTTTTACTCCATCGGACCTTGACCGTTCATAAACTTAAAGAAGTAAAGAAGATTTGCTTTGCTCTTCGAGTAGCGCTATGAAAGTCATATTACAGTAGCAATGAAGCATTGCAGTATTAGTGAATACTAACTTAATTACTAAGCATAGACTCTAAGACTTGAAGCCATTGTGTGACGTCACGATATATAATTTCAAGACACGGAAGCTTCGTTCTTGCTATAGTCTAAAGCTTCGATTACTTCCTTGATTTTAATCAAATTTTTAAGAAAGTATTTATGAGAATCGTTAAAACTTGTGTCGTAGGCTGACCTTTATTATTGCACTCTACTTCGATTAGTTCTGCATTCAACGACAATCGATTGGTGTTTCTTGCAATATTGATGTTGATTGTTCTTCTGCATTTCCCAGTTCTGCCAGTTTTATGCCATGTCGAAGAAACGAACATCACCTGAATTCAGTAATGACGAGCAAACGAATGAAGGCTCAGATTGTAAGTTAACTGAAGGAAATTTTTACTAGTACGCTTTATAGTTCTTTGTTGTTGTAACGACTCAATACCTTTATAGGAAACACTTTATAATGCCAGTCAGAAACACGTGGACAATACCTAACAGTGCGTTTGTTTATGTATATTCAATAACGTACACGCAAGGACAAAAACAACTCGACGTATCTACATTACAGCTTCAAAATACTGCAATAAAATTCTTGCCTCAATTATTATATAAAAGTCTATGCAGTAATTACGGCAAGTAATTATACTTGTGGATAATTGCATTTACTTATCTTGTAGTAGTATTCCAACAAGATGACAATGCCAAACGTGCAAAACTCGCGTCATTGAGTGACACAACGGTAAGCTACATTGCACTTGAATTGAAATTTAAGTCACAATTCTTCTTTCATCCTAAACTTTGTAAATGACTTAAATAGTGTGGTCTATAGACCGACATTCTTTACTCTTTTTCTCTAATCAAATAGTTTGATCAGCATTTAAAAGTAATCAGTTTTTACACAGACAGCAATGTATGTAGAAAATGGGTCACTTCCGAAGATGAGGTCGTATGTACAGAGTACACTCAACAGAAGTCTTTGCGATATGGTGCTATTTTAAGCGACGCCTAGTTATTTTTCTAGTAGCCCTACTGCGTTCGCCATGTGACTCTGCGATCGCGGCTTTCAGCAAGCTGAGCGAAGTCCATGTACCCAGTACTCACTTTGTCATTAAGCAATGCAATATTGGAGGAATCTGGTAAAATTGTTTTTAAAAGTAAACAATTGGAATTAGTCTAGATAAATAAATAAAAGATCTTAGAAAAAGAGAGGACACTTTTATGCTACAAAAAAGCTAGCCAAAACCAGCGAAGATAGGAACGACCTTGCTTACTAATGCCTCTGGCAAATTTCTGGATACGTTACTTAACCAGTGTCAGCTGTGAAATAAGAAGGAAGTCCTGTGATGCTGCGTCCTTTTCCCCTCATGGTTTAAGGTGAGCGTAACTTGTCAATAATATAAGTTGATGCTTAAAGATGTCCTCTTTTGACGTGTGTGATGTAATCGGGTTCGGCATAAAAGGTCTTTCTCAACTGAGAGGTCGGGACTTCAAATCATCACCAAGGCAGAAATTTGTGTCGCTGTTTCTGCTTCACCTGGGTCCCTAGCCAACTCAGCTACAATGACTACACTGATCGAACACTTCGGTTGAAAGATGAGACGACGAGGGAGAGGATTGGTCACCCATACTCATTTGTCAAAGCTAAGAAATTGAAGTTGCAAATACTTCATACCCAATTATCCATGGCTGCTGTCTGTTCCATGGCTATCTTAAGGGACTGCTCTTCTGCCTTTTCTACGTCGTTAATATACCACTGAGTAGTTCTTAAGTATGTGAACAGATAGGATATGGATATGCTTTAATTTTTACTTGTAGTTGCAAGATCTACCAATGGAGTTAATTGAGTGTATCCTCATTAAAGCCGTTGCTATGGAAGTTAAGGATACGAAGCTGGCCAAAAGTGTGTGGAAAGAAAAGGCTGATCTTGTGATAAGCCGACTCGGAACTGTCTGTTCGCAATGGAGCAGCATCCTTACGACCAACTTTTTTCGAAATGAACTCAACAGGACTCTAGACCGAACTGGTGAGTTCATGAAAATAGACAAAACTAGCTTTATCTCATGCGTAGGAACCAAAGCGAAAGTCTTGTTCTCTTGTAAAAGAAGTCTCCATAGTTATCGGGCAAACTGTTTTAGTTCTGACAGTCTAATCTTTTATGGTGTCATAAAATTCCAATGTTGTTGAATATCTGGACACAGTTTGTACACCAGCCTCTACTAATGTATGAACAATCTTAACGGAAAATAAGAAGTTTGAGATTCTCTCGCCTGTTTTTGAAAACAACATTCAGTATACCTCCAACTTCAACTCCTGTAGACAGAGTTTTCAGTCATAGTGGACTGTTTATGCGTCCCCTGTGAGGACCTCGTATCCATAAAATGTAATGGTATATGGTAACGAGGAAAAGAATCTTCGTAGACAATACATAATCACCAACATTACGGAAGAAACTAATAGGCAAATATACTATAGTAATAGACTAGTATAGAGGCAAGTTGGGAAACTGGTACATGAGGTTTCTTTACTTGTTTTTATTCTTTATTCTGTAATCTGTGGTACCCTGTGGAATAAACGCCGAAAAGCCTCAGTCTTGAACTATGTTGAACTGTCTCGGACCTTGTGTCTCGGTCTCATCTCGGTTCCAACTGTCTCGGTCTCGAAGTTTTAAGTCTCGCATACAAGTCTGGTTTTTTTACACAATTGTTTATGATCTAGCTGCATGCCATGCATGTATGATTTGATATTCTGTGTCGTTACTTGATATATGGTGTTTAACCCATGCTCTCATTTTGCGCAACGTTTTTAATTTTTTAGCTGAGAAGACGATTCGTTTGGAAATTTTGCATCAGTCTCCGCTTGATGGTTTCGTCCACGAAGCAATTACATTTAAAGATGAATTGCTTATGATCAGAACAACACAAGATTATGACCACTGTGCTATTCATGTTTACGACCGCAACAATGTGGGAAAGGTGAAAGATGTCATCGCGCTACCAGGAATAGAACCGAAAGGCATTGCAGCTTGCAGCGTGTCAGACTGCCTGTATATACTAAACAACAAAGCACATCACTTATCAGTCTTACGCATTACAAAAAACGGATGAACACCAGTTTAATGTTTCACCATTGATTAGTGATATACAGAGGGGAAATCATATTCTGTCCGTAGCTGCCGATGGTAGCTTAATCCTGTTAAGGCAGAAAAGAGGTGAGCAAAACGCCGTAATAAGCATATACGATGCGAATGGTTCCTTGCAGCATGAAATAAGGTTGTCCTTAGATACTTATAAGTACTTCGACAATGTTATTCCAAAGTCAAATGGAAACTTAGTTCTGGTTTCAACTGGTTTCAAAAAAATAGAAACAGTGTTAACGGAGATCGACATGAATGGTACTATTCTACGCCAATATCAGTCGTCAATTTGGGCAATGCACACTGTTTGTTATGCAGACAAATATGGACGCATATTGATCGCCGAATGGCTAAACAGAATGGAGCTTTTGGATTCTGAATTTAATCTCCTGAATTTTATTGGTCCGCAGCTGGATAATAACCAGCTCACTTTCTTTCGCGATTTGCACTACAATGCCGAAAGAAATGAGATAGTTTCTACTACAGATGATATTCACCCAAACAGTGTTTTATCTATCTTCCGTTTTATAGAAGAATAAGCTACTCGAAAAGATGTTAACAAAGGAGACAATTTGAGATACTTCATATAATGATCGTATTTTTAGCAACTATTAGGCCTACCTGTAGTTTCAAAGAACTATGTTGAAATACCTATTCCGTTTACGATATCATTGAGAATTATTTTGTTTACATAATTGTTGTCACCTAAAAATATTTCGTTTTAATTGCTTCATTCGTTTTGTTTAATTCATTCATTCGTTTCATTCATTCGGGAATTTATATAGCGCCCCTTCAAGGAAACTACTCAGAGGCGCTCCCGACTCCAACGCGCCCAAAAAGAACAGTTTTGAGTTTAGTAAGGAAAGTTTCAGGCAGACTCCCAGGGTGTAGACGCAGCTCTAGAGGAAGGCCATTCCAGATCATTGGGCCTGCACTACATTGGGTGCTAGGTCTGCGTGCCGGACTTAATGAATTTGTTCACCGACTTTTACTAATATTTTATAAGATGGGATGGTGCGCTGTGCTCGAAACCGATATTCGGTACAAAATCAGTTTATGCACAACACTTATTTAAGCATTTTAATAATAAATTTTACACAAATAATAATTTACAGATGTTGCAAACTGATGTGTGTATGGTCGAGCTTCAGCCATACGGTATTATACGGATCGTGTACTCCGTCATCGCCGAGTGTTTCTGTCTCGGCGGACAACGAGCGACGCGGGCGGCAGGCCATTGGAGTGACCTGGATCTTCAGTCACTAGGGGCGTTTCATTCTACCGACCGATACACGACGAATGCCTTCTTCCGTGTAGTCCTTGTGCTTCGACGAATAGCCGGACGTGCGTCATCTTCTACCAGTGAGGGACTGCTAGTCGACTAACATCTGTATGAGAAGAATATGCAATTCACATATATCTAGATTAAATTACATAGGAACCTAGTGCAGTTCACAAATAAGGATACTAACTGGATTGTGCACACACTGCGAGCAAACAGGTTCTTGAGGAAAGTGCTCGAAGGAATGATTGAAAGGAAGAAAGTTCCAGGAAGACCAAGAAATATAATGTTGGACGATGGATTAAAGAAACAGACGAGGATGTAAAGGAATTTAAGAAAAACGCAAAAAATAGAGAAGAATGACATCGGTTTATTCAGGGGTGTAGCCAGAAAAAAATTTGGAGTTTTTTTAGCTTTCAGAAGGTTTCCATTGGATTTGGTCGCAAAAATTTAGTTTTTGTATTTCGCATATAAATACATGTAAAAACATATCGACAATTATTTATTTGGGGGTTTGAATCCGTAAACCCCCTAAATACGCCCATGGTTTTATTATCGACCCTGTCTAAGGGCAGATCACTAAGGAAGAAGAATAAGAAGCCTTCTATGCTTCTCTATATCACGATTTGCCTTTGTCTTTGATATTACTCATCCACATACGAATGAAGAGACCAGGATAAACGTTTGTATTATTTTGGTGTTCCTACGATTTTTTTATAGTTTCTGTGACCAGTTTAGTTATATCAGTGTATTTCAACAGAACCTTAGTTCTGTAGCAGTTTATTTCTAAGGTCTAAGTTCTTTGCCCTGTTCAAACTTCTGCAATGTTGCACGTGGGATTATATAGAGGAACAACGGATGCTGTATGAAAACTAAGATAGGTCTACGTCTTTATGCTGCAATAGTGCTGTGTGCGTTACCGTGCGTATACCTCAGACCTGGTCAATAAAAGTGACAAAAAAGACAGGAGGCGGCTCATCATAGGAGGCTGAGGATAATTATTCTGCATGTAACATGGTGTAATAGCATGTCCAATAACCTATAAGATAGCTGACGGGAAAGGAGGATATAGAGAATAGTATCATAAAGAGAAGGTTAAAATGTGGTTCGAATGGACAAGGATAGACGAGCCAACCAAATGATGATCTGGATTACTGAAAGGAAAAGAAGGAAGGGAAGACCACGGAAGAATTGACCTGGGACCATCAGAGAAGTTTTGAGGTGTTTGGAGATGTTGCGGGACAAGGCCGGAAGACATTGAGAAGTCTCGTTGCCCGATGTACAGACCTGCACGGGAAGGACTAAGCTACAAAAGTGTTCGCGCGTTACAAAAGTTCGCGTTCAGAATACTAATTATTGGATTAATCAATACGTCATAATAATTATTATAGTTTCAAGACGTCATTACGCCTATCAAGCTTCGATTGCTTACTTTTGTAATCGAACTTGAGTTCCATTTTCTCTTTTCCATCGCTCAGCATTAACCAAAAGTTCACTGGTGCTTCGTCCAACATTGATGCTGACTGCGGCAAGAAGCGACGTTTGTGCCTCTCCATCGCCATGTCGAAGAAACGAACATCACCTGAATCCAGTAACGATGAGCAAACGAACGAAGGCTCAGACTGTAAGTTAAGGCCATAATAAGCGAGCCTAAACACGTTCTACGTCGAATGTGCCACGAGCGACAGGAGAGCCGATACAATCTGCGACTCAGGCCCCACCCCTTTGCCCTGCCAGCCAAGGATAGCAAGAACTTTTTACCACGCCAGATGTTCAAAGACATTTACTAGCAGCTGTCTGAATCCTCGCTGTCGTTTGGCCTCACTCTCAATACTATAATCCAATCCAATTTGCCCCATTAGAACTATACCTATTATAGTGCTGAACAGTGCATTATCTAGGCCTGAAGCTATAATAGTACTATAGTCTCTAATACTATAACTGCATAATCATGCATTGATGTTACTTGTTGCGTCTTGACAGCAAGTTATGAAATAAACGAAAATACAATACAATACAAATTGAATATGCAAAGAAAGTGGTATCGCTATGCTGTTCTTTCCACCACATACCTCCCATAAGCTCCAGCCAAACATTGTGGATTGTTTTTAAGGTGTAATTACAACAATTGTTCTGTTACAATTTAGCAAAGAAGCAAAATTTAATTTTTTTAACTTTCCCCAATATTGTTACAACATGCCCCTGCTCATGTTACAACTTACCCCGTTAGTGGGGTAACATGTAACACCCGGCGATGCTCATTATTTTTATGGTCTCGGCTGTATTTGATATGCAAACCATTTGATAATTTTCCATTATATAGCTAACATGCTAGGCTACAGTTTGATGTAAAAAGATTACAGTTATCCTTGTTATAAATACCCGAAAATATGTGAAATTCGAAATTTGTTACATTCAACCCAGTCTCCCCTAGCCTAATCGGTTTGAAATTGAACTGAATGAAAACATTCATCAATTCCAGCCACAGCTGTTAGATATAATCGTCTTTTGTAAGATAATGTAGCCCAGTGTGCGACCGTACGTTGCCTTCCGGAATAACGTACGCGTACTGTACGTACGTTTGCGAAAAGAATAACCTACGCGTACCGTACACGTACCTTAAAAATGTAATTGAAATTGCACTGTTGGAGAATGAACAAAATACATCTATGGAAAGATCGGTGTATATCAATGCAACTGATCGTCTTTTGCACAAAAGAAATGATGTGGATTATCACTAGTCAGTTGATGAGTTGAATTATGTTGCCCTCAGTGCCCTGATAATAGCAGTTATTCCAGTTACGCCTAGTCCAATCCTGAACAGATGACTGATGCGCACGAGAGAATAAATTTGTTAACGTACGACGTATACAGTACGTACGTTATAGAAAAAAAATAACGTACGTTCCGTACGTACGGTCGCACATTGATGTAACCTAACAGGCATGACATGGTAAGACAGGGCATGTAGGGTAGTGACTTGGCTTTCTATAGTATAATTATTCTGCACTTACATTGTAAGTGAAATCAATATCAAATTTGGATTCATTATCCTACACTGCCCTGATTGTCTTCGCGGGTTCCCCTCTATGCACCTCTTCCTATCAACTCTGCAGCGCAGACTTCTTTGTATGTAGATGGGTGGTGAACTGGTGATACTTGAGATGAATGAGTAGATTAGTCGTGTTTTTACCGGCCACATTACTTCCCGTCATTAACCACCAACAACGCTGATGATAGGCCTACACCAACTTTTATCTGTGACTGATTCGTGCTTGAAATGACTCCAGACAACATTCCCACAATTGCGGTTGCTCAAGACTTTTAGAGACAGTTTTAGAGACAGCGGTTGACTACAAGGTTACTATGACTACGCTACTAAGTTTGCGAATTTGCGCTAGTCGCTCTGGTTATTTAGGTAACAACGATAATAGGGATCGGTCCATGACACCATGCATCTAAGCTACGCGAAAAGAAATGCAATACGTGCGATAGTTCCTGGGAAAACAGATAAAATATGAACAACAGAAAAATCCTGTTAACTAAAACTGCATGAAGAGTTCAACAGTACACGATGAATACAACGATACCGTACCGTAGCAGAAATCATGAACAATATCCTTGACCGATTTGATTCTACTGCCCACCGGATAAACATCTCCTGTAGTAATTCTTGGTTAGATACAGAGCCGGATTAACCTATAAGCGAAATAAGCCATGGCTTAGGGCCCCACAACGTTTTGAGGGCCCCAACTGTCAGAAAATCAGATGGTACAAAGGTCCTATTTGACCCATTTCTTCTGGAAAAAAGACGGAAAAGCGAAAAAAAAGGTCATGAGAAATTTTTCAAAGTAATAAACATGGTTTTTCTCCAAATCTGGGAAGAAAAATGTTTGCACGGCTTTCCGGTGAGGGCCCCCGGACCGGCCCTTGGCTTAGGGCTCCCGAAAGTCTTAATCCGGCCCTGGTTAGATACACATCCAAGTGCGTCACTGTTCATCGTCCGTGCCTCTTGAAATGTACAAAGTGCATGTAACTGTAACTTAACCCTATATGGCACACGGAAAATCCTGGGTGTCATACTTGTACCATGTAGTATTGTACGATACACTCATGATAACGAATTTTCAGTTGCAGATTTATGTACAAAATTGATTGACATTCGCTAGACGGAGACAGCTTAAAATCTGATTGTTGCTCTCAGTTAACACCGTACAATATCCCATGATATGGTTATGTTGCCCAGGGTTAACAGAGCTTATTCTGTTGCTGGCCCTGCAATCTGGAATGGGCTCCCTCTGGATCTACGCCTAATTCATAGAGCCCTTGTGGCCACATTCTTCTCTAACCTCAAGATTGTTCTCCTTTGCTGGGGTTGAGTCGGGAGCGCTTCTGAGTAGATAATCTTGAAGGGGCGCTATATAAATCACTGTAATGAGTGAATGAAGAGCTCTTGTGACGTGTCTAAAAACGAGTCACATCAAGTGTCCAGACATATTCATAGGCCTCGGCCTACATGCATAAAAAGAAGTCAGCGGTTAAATGTCATGGGTGTTAAATGTAATTAAGAAGCAAAACAATGAACCGAAAGGTAAAAAGTTAAAGGAGTCGCCAGTGAGAATGCTCTGTTGTTTTTGTTGCAACATAACTCAATTGTGCATTATTCCAATACACAACGCTAGACGAATACATATCGCGAGTAAGCATGCGTTAGCGTCATATTAGGCTAACTTAGATTGTCTTATAAGTGTATTAGGGGCGCTATGTAAAATTCAATTAATGAATGAGTGAATAATTAGAAAAATACACGGCTGATTTGACTGATATTTCTGTCGGGCAAACGACCAGAAGTTCCTGGTGGGCTACGCGATAACTAAGATACTGCTGATCATGACGACTCGTGTAACGAGAGACATTGTTGAGGAAATGGTTGGCCATTAGGATGTTAAGAGATGACTGGTCAAAACGATGACATCCGGCCCACACGTCTTTCCCCGTGAAATTACAAGACAACTCATGGGTGGGAGCCATACATTCCTCTGTTAGGGCGCACAGCACCCACCAGAATATGATGCGTGTGTATATCTCTTCCGTTCGATGCATATAGATGCAGCCTGAGCCGTACTGTCGGGTATTGGCGGCAGCTTTGGCAGAAATAGGAAGGAATCGATACATTCCTTCGTGAGTAGCTTCGAAGTTGGAATGGGCCGATTGAATAAATGTCAGAATTCCACCGCTGCTGAATACTTCGTCCAGCGTGAGACTCAGATTATTCGTCTCAAAACGGATGGATGTATCGATCCAGAAGACTCGAGGAAACTCAGACAACATCTCCTGAAATACAACGATTCACGTAGAAGGTAAGTCGACTGAATAGAAATAAAATGATGTTAATGTCTATTTTTTATCGTAATCGTAATTTCGAGACTTCTACAGCGCCTAAACAGAGGAGTCGCGGGAACCAGCTTATTAACAGGCGCTTAGTCAAAACATAGTCAATAGGCAGGTAGGGTCAAAATCGGTTCCAGGTCATCCTCCAAAGGGGTCAGGCAGGCAGACAGTCAGACGGCTAAGATGGATGGTGTTTAGAATTGAGACGGCGAGGGATGTAAAGGGAAGAGAACTCAGGATAGAATTTGTGAAAGAGCAGTGTTGTCAGTTTTGAGCGAAAGACGTGGATTTTAGTTTAATCGTAGGATCTCCTAATCGCATTCGTCAAAATCCGTATAATGTGCAGTGATAGGCCACAACTTTAGGTATTGTAACAGGCTACAGTCACTTGCTGACAGTTGCTGTAGTGACTTGCTGTGCTTTGATGAAAATTTGACAAATTCCTGAAGCAAATATATGTAGGCCCTATCGAACTATCGATTATCTAACTCTACTTCTAATTGCTCATTGATTAGCTGCTGCTAAGTCTAATTCTAATCGATTAATTTGAAGATTTTGCTAATTCCAATCCTAATCGATTAGCAAATTTCAGTAGCTAATTCTAATTCTAATCGATTAGCAATTCTAGCGAATCGTACCCATGGATCTCTGATGTGCACGTGTACAGACACAGATGTGTACAGCACGAACATAATGCTGTAAGAGCACTGACTATGTTTTAATCTTTTGCCATTGTTCAATCGGTAAAAGAGATTAAACTGAAGGCCTATTCAACATACCAAACTTTTAATTTCCTGTTCAGGTAATGCAAGAAACAAAAATATAATTAAAACAGGCTTGCAAGGAACCAGAGTGACAACAGCTAACTTTTGAAAGTGAAAAATAAAAATGTACATACGTGTACAATGATTGGTTTAAATGCATAAGTTTTCAATAATCGAACATGAGCTGGGTAGTGAGAGAAGTCGAACTTTCGGTATTTCACGTAGCATAACAAATTAATCTAAAATTTCAATCAACACCAATTCGCGATCGTAACTTTTCTCAACAGTTCTGGACAGCCAGGTATTCAGTAAGTTAAGGTGAACGTAAGGTAAGCCAAGGTCAGAGGAGGTAGGCTTATGGTATGGTAACGTATTCGCTCCTTTGTTAGGCTACAAAGTTTTTCAACATTTAGACCTCAAAGGTGCAATCATCGCCACTAATATTTTGGGGACATGAACATCACTCAACCCGCAGGCATTATTTAATAGGTTAAATGGTTTCACAACAAATTCTCAATTTAATAGGCCTACTGCGCATGAGGCATGGGGTTTCGAACTCCGAACACATAGGCAAAAAGCATTTCAGCATCTGTCACTGCATGCACTATGTACGAAGTACACATATAATGATGTTGACTTCATGAATAGGCCTATAAATGGATGCATTTTTGTATGTATATACTAATGCATATACGTTTTCATAAATTAGCAAACTATGCATAATAAATGAACTAAAGTCTGCCGATTAATTTGATTTACGAAGCAGAATAACATGAAAAATAATTGCATTTACCTTCGCGATATGCTCTACTGATATATTGAGGTCGAGATCGTAAAAGTAGATCGTATGATTTAGTAGGAGTTTCTGAATATTTCCAATGGCGTCCATTGCAAAATGAAAATAGTCTTCACTTGCAGCAGTGGCAAACACAAAATCATCAAGACTTTCTCTTCTGATGGGAACGAAGTCTCTTAAAGGAATCCCAAGATTCTTAAGAAGACTTGAAGACAAATTAAACGGTTTGCCAAAAGTCACTGTGTCGTTTTCGACTGGAGCGCAATAACGAGGATTTGACCAGTCGATATTAACACAGAGTTTCAGTATATCAAGCTGTTTGGAATAAATAAAAACATTATAGTTAATATACTAGGCATAATATCAGCATTTATGTAAGAAACATTAGCAGAAATTAAATTGTATTGAATTGTAATGTAACGAGGATTTGACCAGTCGATAGACTCGATAACAACACAGAGTTGCAGTATATCAAGCTGTTTTGATTCAATAAATCCATTAAAGGTAATAAAAATAGACAACACTTCAGCATTAATGTTAAAAACATTAGAAGAAGTCAAAAGTTTCAAATTAAACGACTTGCTTGTTAATCCCTCAAATTAAGTATGTAAAATCATCAAATGTGCTTAGCGCTTAAATTATAGTACAACATGTCGCAGCAATATTTGGGTATTTGATAAGTGATTGAGAGTCGATTAACCTCTGACCCGATCTCATCTGGCGTTATTATAGTAAACGAACTAATAGAATTTGATTCCTGCAAGAGCAGTGTGAAGAGTCAAAGTTGCGACAAGTTGCAGGAAAAAGCCTGAAACGGATACTTAGACACAATTTCAGAAGAGTTGAAACGCCTTAACCCAGACTTTCGAAAGACAGGAACGAAAACATTGAAACGTTAGAAACTTAAAAGAGATAGGCTTCTTTAATGCATTTTAAAGATAAGAAATATTGAAAAAGCTTCGTGTATATAGCCTATGGACGCTGGTTTTGAATTGGCAATTTTGAACTGGTTGGGTTGGGGGGGGGGGGCGGTGACCAATTCTTACATGACGGGATGCACCGACCAGAATTTCTTACGTAGGCCTACCTAAAGCCATTTACGTACTAAATCGGAGTAGGTGTGAGTGTACTTGATGCTAGCTGCATGAAAACAATCGAACAATAAAGAATAGAAGAAAGTACCACAAAACGCACCCTACACCCAAGACGCACCTCCATATAATATAAAAACTGGCTGATACAGGAACGCAGCAGCCTACTTACATAATAAGTAGATCACGTGTCCACATGTTATTATTAATCGGTGTCCTTTGTTCGGAGAGGAAAGCGGTTTCTGAATCAAAAGTAAGTTTTCGGCATTTTTGAACTTTTGCGAGTGATAATTCAACAAGGCTTTTCCACAATATTAATGAGCAGTTTGGGAATAATCTTTTCTTGTGTTTCTTAACCTCTTTATCAACTGCAAATGTGGTAGAGCATATTTTAGTAACATCTAAGGTGAACTACAATAAATTGTCTTTAGAGGGGAGACTCGTCGGAGCCCAAGACGCAGCACGTCCCGTATACCCAAAACAAAACGCACCGGGTGCGTTTTGTGTATGCAAGTATGGAATATCGGCAATTAGCACGAATATGTTCAGATTAAATAGAATCAACTGGGTAATTACCAATATCTATAGTCTGAGATGACTTTTGTTTGATTGGTTTAATTGGTTGTCAAATCATCGGAAAGGATTATACGCGAAAGACAAGCAGAGGATCGTATGGAGAGGGAACACTCAAGAATGCATTAGTGGTCCTCAAGGATCGGCAGTCTTACCACTTGTTAAAAAACATTTTGGAATTCCCAGAAGAACCTAACAGAGACATTTTTAAGGGACATGTGCTTAAACTCGGTTGCCCTATTCTGAGAAGATCTAGATTTACTCTGAGCGAGAAATTTGAAATGACGTTTCAATCTGTAGTTGCTCGACAGTACTGTTGACTGACAGGCAATTTTGCTTAGGCCCAAACTGCTGCTTTAAACTTGTCGCTTTATCGCATCAATGCCAAAACAAATGTATTAGTACTCTATGTCTACATGTCTTTGCCCATATTGGACAATAGGGATCAAATGGTGCTTGGCATGCTGGTACACCATTAAACCATGTTGTTCCCAAGACGCACCCAGGGGGTGCTTCTTGAAGTCACCCTGTTCCCAAGAGGCACTATCCTTGACATCAGATAAATTGAAACATTTAGCTGTTACAGCACAATATTTTGTTGTTTTATTTGACAGTGCACATGCTTTGAACAATAAAAGACCATACTAAGCGCATATTTTGTATTTGCATAATGGTATAAATTATGACGCTACAAGCTAGAACGAAAAGGGGCTGCGTCTTATGGCACTCTCCCCTACTTATTGGAAAACTCTTGTGTTTTTTCAGAAAATTTATAGCTCTAGCAAAAAAATTATGGCTAAACAAACTTGAAAGTGGCCTGAATGAAAACTGATAAAAGAATGCAATAGTTTTCATTAAATTAGCAAGTAGGATACATTGAACCACTGAAAGCTGTGCTGGAGAGGTTTAACTTAAACCACCGAGGTAATGTTTGGGAATTTAACTGTAGAGGTTAAAAAATAAATTTGAGGTGGGGTGGGGTTGACCCCTCCGAAGTTCTAACCCCGACAATTCAATCCCTGTATAGACCTTAGAAATATGAGTTTTTCTAAAGCTGTTGCGCTTGCGCTAGAGCCGAAAGATCTGAAAATCCCAGATCGCATTCCTCTGATAACTGCTCCTCACCAAGACTTTAAATAGAAGAACCAGTATGGATTCTCACCAAACGCTTTAATGTTGCTCTGTGTCGTGAGGAAATTCATACATTAAAAATGCATTGTTAAGACAAGCACATGAGCAGACGACAAACAGAGGTAGGTTTTAGAACATACTACACAGAGACAGAGAGGCGGAGACGGACAGACAAAGATAGAAAGAGCGATACAAAGACTAACTGTATCTATACTTACGTGAGCGAACTGTGATTTTGCCAACCATTGCATTCGAGAACCGCCGAAAATGTACACCAGGCAAAGGCCGACTAATGCTGCGAGTATGCGAACCTTTGATCTGTCGTTCACTCTCATTGTAACAGATACCTTGAAGTGAGTACCATCCTATTAAAAGATAAATGACCACTGCGTGTAATGCTTTAAGATACATGTATGAACACGAATCGATGTCAGTGGCGTAACGAGGGGGTCAGAGGGGGCGGCCGCCCCCGGGCGCAGCACCTTAGGGGCGCAAAATTAGCTTTGAGTGTTAAGTACTATGCGACAGAAATTGTAGTATTAAATTCAATAATTCAATATATTAAATTTTAAACAAGCACAACTTGGTTTTTCAGTTTAAAATGTGGCAAGAATAGCCAGCGAAGTAGCAGGCTATCATTTCGCCCCGTGCCAAGCGTAAATCTAGCGCCCCCACCCCAACTTCCCCAAAGAACAACTTAACCAATAACGACGTAAATTATACAAATTATGAGAACATCGCCTAGATAAAACAATAGCGAATCTTTTAAACAAGTCAAAGCTACTGCTCACTGACCACTCTGTTTTTTAAATTTGTCTTTTCATAGAGCCTATATAAAAGTCGTTTGCAAGTTGTGTTGCATTACTTATTGGAAGTTATTGCAGAGAAACACCATTGAATAAAATTTGGTAACTACATCATATTTTTAATTGTATTGAATTTTGTTCACATGCACTGTTACCCAGTATAATACTAGACCTATGATACGAACGATTGAGAGTCAACTAGAAAATTATGAAGGGGCGCACTTTTTAAACTTTGCCTCCGGGCGCAGAAACCCCTCGTTACGCCACCGATCGATGTCCAGATACACTACAGTGTTAATCTCCCTAAATATTTTAACAAGCACAGTCTCTAAATCTTGATTCCAATTCGAAATCTGAGCTTCGACGAATGCGACCAACTTTGCATTGTTTAAGCTACTTAAGTGAAAGCGTACTTACCAAAAGGCAAATAACATCACAACTTTAAAAATTAGGCTATAGGCTACACAAATGAAATGTGTGGTATGCGCTAATAGAACATTTAAATCTACTCATAAAAATAATAAATTCACGATTCAATTTAAACGTGAGATATTTACTGTTTCCATGACGTCATTCCTTACTGAAATTGATGACGTAACAATATATTCAGTAAGTAAGTAATTTACTTACCACATTCAGTAAATTAGCCTGAATGAAAACTCACATAAATTGTGTGGTCAAGTCACGCAGGGGCCCAGAGCTTATCGCTCCGGGGGCCAATAAAACATCGTTGATACGTTTGCTCTATTTTGTGATGCGTTACGCTGGATATAATTATTTTACCATCTTCTGATACCAATAAAATATCAATACGGATCTTTGACGTGCTCGAAAATGTCCGTTTTAGGAAGAAGAACATTTGAACACGCAGTAGGCCTTTATATATTATAAGCCTTAATGCGTCAAACATAATAGTTAGAATAACGTTTTCAAATTTGATATATGATGACTTACGAACACTGTTTAGAAAGTTTCAAAGAAAATCGAAAATAGATAGGGCCTAAACTCGCCTAAGACTGATGTTCCTTTAGCTCGACTCTACAACTTTACAGATCAGTCAGCTTGTCATGCGTGCAGCGCTTTTGTGAGGTGCTTAAATGGTGCTGTATTAAGTACCTTGATGCATACCTACATGATACAAACATACATACAACAGCTGAAAAAACTACATCGGATTACTGATTCAATCTAGTAAACCGTCGAATGTCGCTTATCCGCCGCCATTTTTCCTAGCTATACTTAGGCCTACTTCCAATGAATATTATACACCGTGATTCAATGAAAAGTAAGCCAAACTTTGTATTTCATATAAGTACCTTCTAACATGAAAACAGTATTTAATATTTTTGTGAAGAAACTCTCAGTAGCATGGTTTGATTGTTTAACTAAAGAAGATGTTCAAAATGTCCTTTTTGCTTGCACGGAAGCCTGAAGGCGCTGGCGCCATTGGGCAACAGCATCGTCGACAAGGGCAACGTTTTCTTCAGTGCGCGCTGACCTTCGTCTGCCACTACCAATGACGCGGTCGACAGACCCTGTAACGCTAATTTTTCGAAGCAATTTATCTGATCCGCTTCTGGTACAATGTTTTTTCTGGAAACTGGTAGAAATTGACGGCTGCTGTAATTCTGGCATTCCCTCAAACCTGTTATCATGTGTAAATCTTCTTTATTAAAGGCATTTTTTCGGAAATTACTAGTTTCTTGTTTATGTTTTCTATCGTATTATCGTCTGCTTTTTTGAGTAGGAAATATAAACTGGAAGTCATTAAAATAAAAAAGTAAGTCTGTGCATATTTTTATTTTGAAAATATAATTAATAAAATATAGTTAAAGTTTTAATATTTGTTTATAAAGTTTAGCTTACTTTTTATTGAATCACCGTGTATTTAGACCTACTACCTAACAGTCAGATCTTTCTGTCATGTTACCTGACGTCACGCACTTCTTTAATTGAAATTGTCGTCACTTCGTTTCAAACGTAGCGTTGAAACTACGCTGGTTTCAGTGTTGTCTTTAAACAGCGGTACAGCTAAAGATGAAGCCGGAAAACTGATATTTGTGAAATTAGGGAAACAGGCGTTCATTTGCGCTTTCGAGAGAAATCCGGTATTTGGGCCCATTTTTGTGCACTGTGTTGCCGTAAGTCTGGGTGAGACATAACCACAATAGGTCTGCTGCTACAGGCAGACTTGAATGTTGCATGTTCTAGTTTCTTATCTTATTTGAATGTACAGTAGCGCAATAATATTTGATACCTTTGACTTGGCTGCTATTAATTTACCACCGCATTATTTGGCCACAAACCATTGAAGTGTTGTGTTAAACACACGTTATATTGTTTTAAGACAGATTTGTGTTTAATAATAATCTTGTAACGCAAAGTACAGAAACATCACATTGCCTCTCCAAGTCCATCTGTCATGGCTACCCTAATACTTCAATGTCCAGATTGAGGATCCCTTCTTATATACCGTTACAACCATGACGTATGCTACAGCAAAACGTGACCAGAGTACGCCGTAGAATGCATTTTATTGCTAGGTAACTAATAGACATACCCGGAATGGAAATGCGATTACATCTGAATAACACCACATTTGCAGCAATTTTACCGCTAAAGGCTCAATGTGGATGCCTACATCTGAGCCTATTGTTTAATTAGAGTTAAATTTTTGCCAATTTTGTTAAGATTGTTATACATTTTGCCCCAAATTCCCATTTCTCTGTGACTTTATAGCCTACGCGTTAAATATGGCTGTAGACCTAAGGATGACGATGATGATGATAATAAATATAATAATAATAATAATAATAATAATAATAATAATAATAATAATAATAATAATAATAATAATAATAATAATAGGAATAATAATAATAATAATAATAGGAATAATAATAATAATAATAATAATAATAATAATAATAATAATAATAATAATAATAATAATAATAATAATAATAATAATAATAATAATAATAATAATAATAATAATAATAATAATAATAATAATAATAATAATAATGATAATAATGATAATGATAATGATAATAATAATAATAATAATAATAATAATAATAATAATAATAATAATAATAATAATAATAATAAGACGATTTCTATAGCGCCGTAGCACAGCCGAGGCCGAAGTAAAGGGCGTGTTGTTACAAAAGACAACGTTAAGTTAAGTAAGCGCAGATTATCCGATTACGTCAATAAATCAAATGTAGCAATTAATACTAGATCGGAATGGAAGGGCTATTAGCCTACATCTGAATAACACCACATTTGAAGCGATTCCTTTATACAGTAGGCTATTAATAATTTAGGCTATACCATGGACAACACATGGGCCTAATTTTAATCAGGGTTTAAATTTGGTTTCTTATAGCAGGATTATAATCAGTGCTTTTGTCAGCCGAAGCGGTCCGGAACGGCGTTCCGGAACCTTTTTTCAGCTATTAAAAAAATAAATTACTTAATTTAAATTTTTAATAAAAAATTATATAAAATTAGTTGGATACTTTAATATAATTTAATTGCTTTCAATGTTTATTGATATTGATATATACGAAATTGAAATATCAGCATAAAATGTCTCCAAAATGTTTCTGAATTTATTGAGTTCCGGAACCTTTTTTTCTAGAAAAAAGCACTGATTATAACTATTAGTCTGTCTCAGATTCCAGTTCATGTTTTGACACACAACTACTGAAATGTCCCAGTAGTCATAGGATCTGTTTCAGTGGTTTCAGTGATTTGTCTCCAGGCAATACTTAACTTTAAAATTAATTTACAATATTACATTAATAACCTTGTAATTCTTTTCTGATTGTCTCAAATTGAACTTAATGAAGACATTCATCGTAAGTTAGCAAAGACAAAAAAGACGGCAGCGTTTGCCTATCTATATAATATGCTACAAAAAGTATTCAGCTGATTTATTTGTCATTCCAGTCGGGCAAACGACCAGAAGTTCTTTGTGTGCAACGCGACGATTAACAGACAGCTGATCACGGCGACTCGTGTAGGCTAACGAGAGACATTGTTGAGGAAATGGTTGGCCATTAGGATGTTAAGAGCTGACTGGTCAAAACGATGACATCCAGCCCACACGTCTATCCCCTTGAAATTACAAGACAACTCATCGGTGGGAGCTATGCATTCCTCATTAAGGGCGCATAACACCCACCAGAATATGATGCGTGTGTATATCTCATCCGTTCGATGAATATAGATGCTATTGGCTCCGTACTGTTCTGTTTTGGCGGCAGCTTGGGCAGAAATTGGAAGAAATCGATACATCTCTTCGTGAATAGCTTCGAAATTGGAATGGATCGATTGTTCAAAGATAAGAATTCCACCGCTGATAAATACTTCGTCCAACGTAAGATTCTGCGTGTTAAAACGGATGCATGAATCGATCCAGAAGAAGGACTCGAGGAAACTCAGACAACATCTCCTGAAATAGAATTACTAATATGTAAACCTCAATAAACATAGGTATTGGATATTTATGCATGCTTATGAAACACAATAGGTCATTAGCAAACATTGGTCACCGCATTTTAACAGCACCTACATTAGAATGTGACCGTTGGCTATAAGCACTGTTTATATTCGACGGATACATGGATACGTCGTATTGTTTATGATTTAACAATATACAACTTAAAGAGCGCAATTCGAAAATGGCTAAGAATGTTTGTATGTGTGTATTTATGTAGAAACTTTATATAGCACCCCATAATTAGCCCTAGATGTCAAAAGATGCTTTCGAGTTTTTTCTACACAACGTCGTCTCTTGTACACAGTTATCAACTGGTTCCCTATGAAAGCTCATTAGACAGTTCCTTTAATGGCAAATAATTTTAAACATAGCAACACGTTATTTTGAGTGTTAGAATTACTTCAAGACCGACCAACACTCCAACGTGGTGAAGGGTTGAACAATCGAGTAGGAGACAGCCTGCTGAGGCTATGCCATCAGTGGTGAAAGTCTACGACTGAAGTAGGCGGAAGATCAACATGTATGACAACGGATGCTCTGTGGTGACAGGCAGGCATATCTGGCGCAGCTGGAATAAACTTATGGCATCCCCGCTGCGAGGTGGAAAGACCTGGGAACCTACCATCTCATAATACCAAACAGCGTCATGTATAATGAGGACAACAGAGAAATCATTCCGGTTTGGACGTCGCTTGGCAAAACGAGGTCCGCGTCCCCTGTTGGTAACCAGGGCAACTGGAGAGAGATTGCTTGACTTCTGCATGGAAGACGGTTTGAAATTGGCCAACACATGGTTCAAGCACCACCCTCGACGGCTGTACACATGGACTTCAGAAGGCTCTTGAAGACATTAGTGTGGCCAGTTGTTATGTGTGGATGTGAGAGTTGGACTTTGAGGAAGGCTGGGAACGACAAGAATATATGCATTTGAGATTAAATGTTTGAGACTTGTCCTCCGCGTACCATGGATCACTAAAATGACAAATGAATGGGTACATGAAACTGCTGGTGTAGAGAGGAATCTTCTCAAATCTGTGAAGGAAATGAAGATGGCATACTATGGACACATCACGAGGAAAGAGGAGAGATGCTTGGAGAAGGAGATAGTTCAAGGCACAATACCAGGCTCTCGTACACGAGGAAGACCAGAAATGAATTGGATGGACGACATTAAAACATGGACTGGGCTTTCAGTGGCGAAACTGTTAAGGAAGGTTGACAACAGACAACAATGGAGAAAGATTTGCATGATGGGGCCAACACTCGTTTCGAGGATTTCTGAGGACAGGACAGGACCGAATGGCTCATATAATAATACATCTCCAAAACATTTTATCTTTACAAACATTATTTCTGTTAATGTACCAAAACATCTTTTCTGGTTAAAACCATCCTAAGTTCAGTGCTCAATTTTATGAGATTCTTATCCGTACAAGACTGTTGGCTTTTACTCAGCAACAAGGAGCTGAACAGACAAACAGACCTTCCTTCGGAGTTAAGCACAAACGCTGCAACCGTCTGTCCGTCTATCTAACTGTCTGGCTGATATTTTGCTTTTCATGCAGCCCACTTGATGAACTAGTTTTCACAGCTTCACTTCTTGTGGGGCAAGGGAGAGACAGAGACAGACAGACAGACAGACAAAGAAACAGAGAGAGGGGCTGAGTGTACGAATACAGTAAAAATGCAGAGAAACAGAGAATAGTATATTGCCTGCATGAAGATTAAATTAATTATATTAGCTGATGGATGTGAAACTGCGAGTCCAGTTGCCCTCCATCTTATCTGAGGATGTTGTGTATTTCAATGCCATTTTTACATAGCCGCAGATCTCATCGCTGTCAAACACAGGATGATAATTATAGTTGTTCCTTCATCTCATATTTCTTTCGTACAGCATGGTAACTTCGCTGTGGCTGGCCCCTCCCTCTCAAACAGACTACTGTGCAACCTGCTATATGAGCTTCTTACCCTTTAACTGCTCTCTGTCCTTAAGAATCAAAACCATTATAAATAATCGTGGTTACATCTGAGCCCTTTAGAATAACAGTGAACCAAGTCCATAGAATTAAATAAGGGCTTGGTCCTCTGCTATTCTTAAGGGCTCATCTGTGTGTTAGGTAGAGAACGCCTCTTGGGATGTGCAATTGCGATTAGGCCTGACGCATTTCCATTACAATAGTTTTATCGTGGCGAAATACTTACGTGTAGGGCCTACTATTAGTGGTTTAAATGCGTAGTTTTTTAGGTACTGGACGTGAGAGGGATACTTGGAGAAGTTGAACCTCCGGTATATAACGCCACATAGCGTATTAATCTGAAATGACAAGTCATGGCCAAAATTATTTTTATTGACACAAAAAAGATTTGTTTTAAAAATTCTTCTTGTCCGGTAATTATTCCCCAGAGAGTCTTGGCTATCATAAAGCATGAGAGATATTTCTCTTGCCAATATTACTTGCGGTAATGAGATTATGACAAGTATTACGCATCACTTACCTTATTGATGTGCTCTTCTGATCGCATGAAGTCCAGATCGTAAAAGTAAATCGTATAATTTGGTAGAAATTTCTGAACATTTCCAATGGCGTCCATTGCAACGTAAAAAGTCTTTATTTGCAGCAGTTGCAAAAACAAAGTCATCGAGGTTTTCTCTTCTGATGGGATGAAAGTCTGTTAAAGGAATTCCAAGGTCCTTTAGGTAACTTGAAGACAGATTGAAAGGAGTGCCGAATGTTAGCGTATCCCTTTCAGTGATGGTGCAGTAACGAGGATTCAGCCGGTTGATTGAAAGACATACTTCCGTAATTTCAATCTAAGGGAAGAGGAAAATCAATGACAGAATGTAAATCTGAAAACAATGGATGGCATTATAGCATTGGTTCTACAATACAGGGACAAGATAGTTTACAAAGACACAGAGACAGACTCTAACATAAGCTTAGAGGGAGGCAAGCAGTCATAAGCAGAGACAGACAAACAGGGAGATCCACCAATGAAGCACACATAAAGACAGTCACAAACAGACGGACACAGAGACAGACGCATTCATAGACAGAAACAGAGACAGACACAAACAGAGACACACAAACAGAGACAGATAAAGATAGAATCAATTGCTAACACATACAGACGCAGAGATAATTTAGTCTACCTGTTTCGGCGGCTGGTTTTTTGAATAATCAAATGTCAAATAATTTATTTCGGTGCTGTACAGAAAGTACGTCAATCCAATGATGAAGATAATTCCGAGAACCCAGACTTTCCTTCTCGTGGCCAAAGCCCAAACATCGCTTGTCCTTGACATTTCTAGACTCTTCGCATTGAGTCAACGCTACAAGCAAAGCGCATTCTATACATAAATGCATTAAAACAATCAAATGAAAGACCAACAAAGTCTTTGTTGTATGCCGGAACGACATCGTTGAAGAACCTCTTAATAGATTCTACTAAATATGCAAGCGTGTCACAAACTATGCAGTAGATAGATGACCTGATATAGGCTACGTGCTTACATCGAGCCAAACGGTATAGTCACTAGAAAGCAGAGATCCCTTAGGTAATGTATTTGGCAGGAAAAAATATACTTCATATCGAGTGTTTGACTGAATCTAGTGTCCCGTTTACATCGATCTTACCTCATCTAAGAAATAATTCGTTGTTCAATTGAATTCCGCTGTATAAACAAGAAAGTATCAGTAACTGTTCGCGAGTTCAATACATACGCGTGGAACATCTCGTGGGTGAATATCCAGAGTTTAACGACATCCTAAAGGCTGTTGGCGTCGGCAGAAATGATTTTGAACAGTTCTTATGGCTCATAAATCTCCTAATCGTGTTGCGCGTGCTTACATATATATATATTTCTATAAACTGTGTAGTAAGGTGACAATCGTTATTCATTGTATTCAGTATGATGATTTTCTTTTCAGTCAACTTATCAGACTGCAATAATAATAATAATAATAATAATAATAATAATAATAATAATAATAATAATAATAATAATAATAATAATAATAATAATAATAATAATAATAATAATAATAATAATAATGTAGCGGAAAACCCCTCTCTCTCAGACAGTTCGCACTCTTCGTCGTGTTGCGAAGGCAGAGGTTTCTGCTCAGGAGGACTGCAGTCTCGCGTGTCGCTCGAAAGAGCGCAAGTCCGGCGTCTGGAGTATTGCAGACGACTTAACCCTATAGGGCTACCAAGCTTTTTTTGTAACACTGGCTACCAAGGGGGGGGTGGTTACCACCACCCTGGATTTCGTGTTTGGTTTTACATATCATAACTTGTAATATAGCATTGGATTCAGCATTCATTTCTGCACAGAATGGTATATTTAGTTGTACATTATGTGAATGCACCTCGAAATTACATCACTTTTAACAACGGAACCCATTAATTAGCAATATTGTATATTATTGCGTACATTTTGTACTTTTTGGATAAACAAATATAAGATTATGTGTGTTTTGAAACTAATCTATGCATAAAATATACACAAAATCATCGCTACACATGTTTATATAGTATAAATGTACATCCATACATATATATATCCATACATATATATCGGTTTACGTTGTAATGCTGTATTCAGCCATTTTCAAACATATTACGCGTATTATTATTTATTTTGATCACTTCCGGTATTCAAAAGACAAAGATGTAGGTATGTAAATGAAGCCCTTCATTCCCTCTAAAGAATGGTATCTTTGTTTCTCTTCCAGGAAGACAAATGAATACGCTACAGACAAAAACTAAGGGGGAGTGCTTCCATTCAGCCATTTTTCACGCATATTACGCGTATTATAATTTATTTTGAGCACTTCCGGTTGTCTCATGTCAACTCAGTGACCATAGACATGTAGCCCCACATTCCCTCTATAGAATGGTATAATTTGTGTCTCTTAATATTAAATGACGGATAAGATATAGTCGAAAATCTAGGGGGGTGGTTTCCACCCCCCTGATACCTCGGGTATATTGGGTATAACTTTTGAACGGTGTGAGATATCATCTCACATTTTACCTCAAAACGTGTGTAAATGAACCCCCTACAGCTACCTAAAAGGTCAAATTTTTATTCTATACGGAAAAAGTTTGAGATGAAAAAACCTAGGGGGGTGGCAACCACTGGAGTAGCCCAGAGGGTTAAGGCAATCGCCGCTGACGACGCGCTCCGATCAACCAAGACAAGTCAAAGTCACTAGGTTTTGAACCCGTATATTGCGGCCAAATCGTCGGCCCACTCAGCCACTGTCACACAGACAAGCAACGGCATACAAAGTCAAATGCACCAAGTCAGAGCATCGTCACAGTGCTCGAATATCTTCCAACCTTTCCAACCTTTCCAACCTTGTTGTATTACTGCTTAACGACACTTTTTCATATCGAAGATGATCAGTGTCGGAGGCAGAAAGCAACCTCGTACTCCACGTTTATATTGCGACCGAGCCACCCGCAGTAAAGATCCGAGAAATTAATCTCTGATAAACCGACCCGACCGGGAAGCGAACCCGGGGCGCCGGCGTGACGAGCAGGCTACCATCCCACTCGACCACTCAGGATCCCTCAACCTTTCCAACCAAGAGCGTCCTCTATATATACTACTAAGGCGGGGGGGTTTACCTCGGGCCAGGCACCGTGCAAGAGCCGGCGGGCAAAAGTGCAAGGGCCGGCGGGCAAATGTGCAAGGCCCGGTGCAAGAGCCGCGGGCAAATGTGCAGAAGCCGGTGCATGGGCCGGCGGGCAAAAGTGCAAGGCCCACGGGCAAATGTGCAGAAGCCGACGGGCAAATGTGCAGAAGCCGACGGGCAAAAGTGCAAGACCCGGTGCAAGAGCCGTGGGCAAATGTGCAAGGCCCACAGGGAAGGGGACAGCAGCACCAAGCAGACAAAGAGAGAGACAACACCACCCTGTCCGAAACCCATGGACACCAAAGGGAGGCCAGTCCAACTCCCGGGGAGGGCAACCCCTAAAAACCGCCACATCCTCCCCCAGTACTAATGGGAACGTCCCCGTTCCCGCAACAGAAAATCAAACTGAAACGGCCAAAATAACCCCCGGCCAAACCCAGAACATCAAGTGCAAAACTAAAAACAATAACGTCTCTAAACTAGAGTTCCGACGAGTGGCCAACGGCCCGAAAGTGTCTCTAAATTTAAAGTTCAGTCCAAGTGGCCAGTGGCCCGAAGGGTCTCTATCTCTACATGGCCAACGGCCCAGAAAATCTCTAAGCTAAAATCGAGAGGCCAGTGGCCCGAGGAGTCTCTGTCTCCACATGGCCCGGAAAATCGCAACAATTTATGCAGTGGCCAACGGCCCAGAAAATCGTAATTAAACTTTACTAAGCGGCCAACGGCCCAGAAAATCACAATTAAAACTCAGCGGCCAACGGCCCAGAAAATCACAATCAATTAAATTAAATTCACGCCGATTCCCGGCAACAACGGGTAAGCGCACCGTCCGCTTCGGTCTTCCATTGTCCACAGCCGGAGGCGGCATGGCGTCGAAGAAAGTGTCTTCAGCAGCGAGGTCGTCACTCACGTCGTCCAG
The DNA here is from genome assembly GCA_020284085.1 of Aporrectodea caliginosa. Lineage (NCBI taxonomy): Eukaryota > Metazoa > Annelida > Clitellata > Crassiclitellata > Lumbricidae > Aporrectodea > Aporrectodea caliginosa. Next base: position 1,326,701 of record JACEVL010000526.1, read on the forward strand.
TCCCTCGTCGAAGCAGAGGCGAAGTTTATCAACATGTGCGATAAACGGGCGGGCGTGCGCGGACTTGTGAAGCCTGTAGTTAACGAGGCCACAACGCTCCATCAAACCGTCGACGTGATGCACATGGACTGTAGGCATCACGTCTCTCGTCATCGCGGCGGCATGGGCACGGGGAAGAACTTCAACCCAATCACCTTTAATGGCTGCTATTACTTCCCCCATCATGGCACCCAGGGCCTGGGGAAAGCGCCCAATTAAACCATTCCCACTAAGGCGGTAGCTAGATGTTCTTAGCTGGTCAATTCCCAAGAGCCTACAAAATTCCCGAAACGGGTTCCCCACCAAAAGCATCACCCGATCGGCCAGAACTTGTGGCGGTGCCCCATGCCCCACAACTATCTCTTCCACAAGGGATCTTACCACCGAGGTAGCCTCACTGTCCGAAACCCATGGACACCAAAGGGAGGCCAGTCCAACTCCCGGGGAGGGCAACCCCTAAAAACCGCCACAATAATAATAATAATAATAATAATAATAATAATAATAATAATAATAATAATAATAATAATAATAATAATAATAATTACGACAATTTATATGGCGCCGTAACACGGCCATGCCGTTACAAAGGCGCCTTACAAAAACATCTAGCATCAGTCGGGATAAGCCCTAGCAAACAAATGTGATTTTAGCATGGATTTAAAAGAGTCCACTGAGTCAGCCAATCGAATAGCAGGAGGAAGTCTGTAATTCCAGCACCGAGGACCGGCGGCCGAGAAAGCACGATCGCTGAAGCGCTTCCTCATCCTCCGCACACGGAGATCGATCTTCGCAAGCGATCGGAGCCGGAGCCCGGACGCGGAGGAATGAGTCCCGGTGCAGCAATCGCGCAAGTACTCGGGCGCAGCTCCGTGAAGTGATTTAAAGACAAGCAGACAGAGCTTGAACTCGATGAGGAACTTGAACTCGATGCCTACTAGTGAACTTGGGAAATAGGCCTACTAGTGACATAAAGCAAGAGATATGAAAATATCATGGTATTTTCAATTCTACTTTCGTATGCAATATATAATTTAAACGATAAAGCCAATCGAGTTCTATAGGCCTACAGATGGCGAGTTCTTTGGTTAGAGAGAACGGTTTTGTAATATTACCACAAGCACAGACGACCTTTGTAGACAATAATATTCTGAATCTTCTGATTATTCTTAGACACTATTCATAATTATGAATGTGAGCGGAGGTACAATTATATTGCTTCTATTTCGCGTTTTCGTGGCTTGCAATAAGTCTTAATTGTACCTAAAAGTAATGAGGCATCCAAGACACTTCGGAATCTATCTATCTATCTATCTGTCTGTCTGTCTATCTGTCGGTCGATCGATTGATCGATCGATCGATCGATCCATCCATACATCCATCCATCCATCCATCCATCCATCCATCCATCCATCCATCCATCCATCCATCCATCCATCTACCATTCTACCTATCTATCTGTCTGTCTGTCTATCTGTCGATCGATCGATCGATCGATCCATCCATCCATCCATCCATCCATCGATCCATCGGTCCATCGATCCATCGATCCATCCATCCATCCATCCATCCATCCATCCATCCATCCATCCATCCATCCATCCATCCATCCATCCATCCATCCATCCATCCATCCATCCATCCATCCATCCATCTATCATCCATCCGTCCATCGGTCCATCGGTCCATCCATCCATCCATCCATCGATCCATCCATCCATCCATCCATCCATCTATCTATCTATCCATCCATCCATCCATCCATCCATTCATCCAAATATCCATCCATCCATCCATCCATCCATCCATCCATCCATCCATCCATCGATCCATCGGTCCATCGATCCATCCATCCATCCATCCATCCATCCATCCATCCATCCATCCATCCATCCATCCATCCATCCATCCATCCATCCATCCATCCATCCATCCATCCATCCATCCATCCATCCATCCATCCATCCATCCATCCATCCATCCATCCATCCATCCATCCATCCATCCATCCATCCATCTGTCTGTCTGTCTTCTGTAGAATTTATATAACGCCCCTTCAAGATAACTCCTCAGAGGCGCTCCCGACAAAGGCCTGGTCAAAAAGGAAAGTCTTAAGTAGTTCATAAAGAGAGCCAGAGAGGTCTCGCGGAAGAGAACGTAGGTCGGAGGCTATTCCAAAGAGAAGGACCCACAATCGAGAAAGCCCGACGCTGTCTAGTAGCAGAGCGAACATGCGGAACTATGAAGTCATCTCTAGAGGCCGAGCGCAGAGATCGGTAACCAGAGCAGGCCGAGGATAAAGTAAAGAGCTCCCGGAGATAGACAGGTGCTCTGCCCAGGACACAGTTCCAGACAATAGAGACCCGATAATGGATACTCTGATCAGTCTGCTGGACCGGGAGCCAGTGGAGGACATCTCGCATAAACGCAGATGTGTGATCAAGACTAGGTACACCACCAATTAAACGAGAGGCCGCCCGCAAAACGCCTTCCAAAGGATGCAAACGGATCTGTGGAAGTCCACAGTAAAGCGAATATCAGTAGTCCAAGCGATTAACAATAAAGGCGTGGAAAAGAGTGGAGGAGGGGAAGGAAATGGGTAGGGGAGAGGGAGGGAGAGGTTGATTTGGAGTGGAAGGGGCAGGGAAGGGATATGGGAGAAGCCTTCACATTAACTTACTTAAAGATGCGTATTGTTTTATGTTGCATAAATTGGTAGCGTCATCCATCTTATCATAATTGACACCAGACGAGGAAGCGGGTTCATCAACACCACTTTGTGGTGGACTGGTGGTAAAGTTACGCCCTGGCATTTGAGACTAAGGCTCAGCCGTACTTCGACTTGGCAGTTACCTTCTGCTCCTCCCCTTCCCATTTCCTTCTCACTCCTCTGTCCATTCCCTCCAATTCCCCTCCCTCTCCCCTTCGCTCTCCTCCCTCTCCCCTTCGCTCTCCTCTAAAACCTACTCCTTTCCCCTGCCATCTATCGAATCGATAAGTTTACAAAGCAAAGAATAGTAGGCCTACAGCCCGTGGGGAAGAGAAACAGAATGCGTGCTGCGAGCTGCCATCTGGCGAACGACGCAAGAAGTGACGCCTTCAGACAGACGGACACTGTGACCGACATTTCTGTTTCACTATAACATTTTATTATTAATTATATCTGAGTTGGCAATGAGACTCCAAAATTTCGAATAAATATCTCCTCTGGTGCGGATTTGAACCCCATCCTCTGGGTGAAAGTCCAACACCCTAAACACTACACTATCATAAACCCTGCGCAAGCGCCAGAGAATTAAAACTCATCTTTTCCGTACACAACCCCATGAAGCCACATCACGCGCAGGTCATTGCGGAAAGTTCACGTAGGCCCACCAGGAAGATCTTTAGAATTCCGCTCAACCTATAACTGTCTCTATACTGACTGAATCACGTATGGTGACTTAGCCCCTTACCTACTTAGCGGGATCTTTGATCCCTTCAGGGCCTTCCCTTGTGGCACTCAACAATCCATACTTAAAAGTGCAATCTGATTTGTAATATTATTGTTTATTGTTGTTTGGCTACAAATAAACGATTGATTGATTGATTGATTGAATTTTAGCAGGTTAATAATTTGATATTGTGACTCACCATTCATGCGTTTATATCAGTAGGTCTAATTTTAGAAAGACAGATGAAGTAATTTATAGGCAAGTGACCAATTACACACGTACAACGCCTCTCTCCACTTAGGCCGAAGATTAATTATAGCCGACAATGAGGCGCTGAAATGTCAGAATAAATTTATCCTCTGACATTTCAGCGCCTCATTGTCGGCTATAATTATTCTTAGGCTTAAGTGGAGAGAGGCGTTGTACGTGTGTAATTGGTCACTTGCCTAAATTAATTGTGTCAGTAGGCCTACGCGCATGCATTAAACGCATAATCGGGGATTGGTAATATGGTTTGGTTTATATCAGTGTTTTCAATCACCCACAATCCAAGTGAGTGTATGAACCTTAGCCGTGATCTATTTCGAGTTGTTCACAGAACAAGAGGCACTATTGTTACCAATAGGTGCTTCCATTAGAGGTCCAATTGAAGGGTAATACGATCATTGTAGCCATTTAAAGATGTCGTTACCACTAGCAACTGTTGCCCATCCACAATGGGTACCCACTTGGAGAGTCATACAAACCATACATGCAGTTACAGTATTCTCAAGACATGTGGGAGCCAATTGTAAGTGTGTGGTTTACTGATAAAAAAGGAGAGCCATGTACTGGCCAACAAGTCTTGATTAGACTGTTTCAAGAGACTTGTTCAAAAATACATTTTGAGAGTTCCAACTCTACACACAAATAAAACATTTATTGAGAATGCCGTCTTCAGAGCCGAAGATACACTTAATTTCTTCAAGAAAATAAAAGCAACAACACTTTTTCCATTTACTGTAAGCTGCTTCGACAATAGACTGAGTTACACACGGTCACAGGAATACTCTTCTGGCTAAACAATCTTCTAACAACTGACCAGTACAGCTACAGCATTTTACAGAACAACAAAACAGAGGATAGCCAGAAAGATACAGAACGAAGAAAAAGTGACAATGGGAAAAATGAAATAGTAGAGATACAGTGACACAAATGATGAGAGAGAGCGAAACAGAAAGACTGACAAGAAAAAGGGCCGTTCCTTATAGGACAGGACAGGCATGATGCCAACATAGCCTTCTCAGATACAACACCAGACAAGTTTGCTTCTCAGATTTGGAAGCAAAGAAAAATCTCACCACTCTTTTATTACATGTCCCCACCACACACGAAAAGAAGAGCAACAGCTCAACACAGATCTTAGTAAGACGAGTTTTTAACTTTGACTCAACCTTACTCCATCCATTTTAGTCCTGGAAGGAAAGATTCCTCAGCCCAACAGCAAACAAGACAATAAAATATATCAAATGACTTTTCTATGTTAGCTATAAGTTTTGATTCATTGTCAATTTCACATGATATCAGGATAAGAACTCTAGGCGTAGTAGCACTGAAAAGCTGACCTGGAGTACAACACCAGGGACAGTCCCAGTTTATGATATACACTTCACCTGGCATTTTTGCATGATGAGGATGAAGTCATTCGTCTAAAAGTTCTCATGACTTATAAACACCATCTCTGAAAACCCATCAGCGAGATGGCCTTCAAACACGTCAATGCCAAGGTCTCAAGTCCTAGTCAAAACCAATTCCCTCTAAAGTGAAATAGTTCTGTAACTTGGCTGGAAAAACACTGCCATTTTCTTGTGCCACGTTACGATAGGGCACAAGAACCTTTGATCAATAAACCTCGTAAAATATCATCTGAAAACAACGTCCTCTTAAAGACAAAATAAGTTGCATGACAAAGAAAATGTTATCCCTCATCATGCAAACCGGAACAGGTAACCAACCGCCTCAGACAAAAGACATTCAAAATACAGAATTTCTGCAAAGTATAACAAAAATACAAAATAACCGGTAATGATCATTATGCCATTTCATCACAAACTGCATCTAACAAGACATTGCAGCTGCTACTGAGATCATAAACTGCATTCATCAGTTAAGTCTTCAAAATTTAGGAAATTTTTTTAAAAGAACATCAAAAAGCATAGTTTATTCTGTCTACTGAATCTTTACAGATATGAAACATGACTGCCAAAGAGAAACATTCAACTACAACTGCCAGCTGCCTGTAAATTTTGGAATCAATACAAAACAAGTAAGGCAAATGAAGCAGTTCAGTATGCTTCAGATAGTTGGTCCAGTAGCCTAAAAGAACATAGAGTACTTGCACACCTCCAGCATCTGCAATTTAAGTCTTTACAGCCCAACTTGTAGTGGGAGATGGCTGAATTGCAGAGACCTGAAATTGGCATTTCACCCTACATAAAAGTTTTCCATGGGTTGCACAAATTGACAAAATACATCATTTCCAACATATGTGCTCATTAAACTACAACATATACATTGCAACGTCACACCATGAGAAAAAACAGTTTTCCTTAGCTGAAATTTAAGTAGCTTTAAAAATCTAGTACTCAAATAGGCATACAACCATATTACAGAATTATAGCAATTTTAAAATTTTAATCAATATACGTATATTTACCTTTAATATCAATCTTAAGCACAGTTGCTGCTACACTATTTAACGTTCAGTGTAAAAAAAAGGAAATAGTAAACAAGCAGGGCATGCTCATTGTAACTTTTACCCACACAGCTAAGCAGAATCACACCTTCTCAGTGGTTGGCCCCTCGCTCTGAAATGGGCTCCCTTTGGCACTGCTCTTGTTCCGCAGGGTCCACTCTGACTCTTTTATGCTCACGTCAAAACTGTCCTTTCCAGATGTCCTTGAGTCAAGAGCACTCCTGAGTAGTAGCCTTGAAGGGGCACTATATAAATCTTTGTAATGAATGAATGAAACAGAAACACCGATTGTGCCAAAAGTCAAGAACAGTTGCAAAACTTGATGTTTTCCTTACAGATTTACACTGACAAGCATTGCCTACAGGTTTTTTCTTAAAGCAGCTTCACCCCAAAGCATTCCCGATGTGAGCTTTGAGTAATCTAAGCATACTCAAAGTCCACTTATCAGTTAAACAAGATCGAAGATATCCTTTCTAACCATTTTGGACTCAATATAAACCATCAACAGCTTCTATACAGTTAAAATCCAAACAACTGCAAAAACACCCAAGGTACATGTATTTGTTCCTTGCCATTGACACAAATAATACAACAAATTTACCATTAGAAGGATAGACGTGCCTTTGAATTCCGAATCTCTGACAGATTTGTCTAGAGACATGGGTATGGTCAGCTTTTACGATGATTTGATGGTCTAGAAGCATCAGAGTGGTCGACTGCTGCAGTCTGTTTTGTTATTCACAGTCTACCTATAATCAGCCAATTCGAAGTCAAACTTTTAAGCTTACAGTTACGTTTACAGTTATATGTGCCGTATGCTTAAAAATGTAGAGGCAACCTTTATGCTACACGTGTTCTACCTTGTTCTGCATATTGTAACAGCGCATAGCTGAAACGAAATTCTGCTGGGGCCAAGACAAGCAAAACAACAACTGGCAAAACATGACAATCTCCAAAATGTTGAAAGACCGACCCTAGAGGAATCTTCACTGAGCTTCGCATGATATCAGAACACAATTCTCTTCTCTCTTGAGCCACATCAGTTGATATTTTGTGCATTGACGCCGATTTATGGGTTTGTTTGTTTTCATATAACATTCGCATGACAATTAGTGGTATTTACCCAAGACACATTTGATCACTCAGTGATGAAAAATTCTCCAGATAATGTTATTACTACTACTACTGCTACTGCAACTGCTACTGCTGCTACTGCTACCGCTATTACCACTACTACTAACTAGGCTTTACAAAATCTGGCAGTGCAGATGAGATAGAACCAAATAGACCTATTTTACACTGGTCTGTTTTGTCGGCGCTAACCTGGTCTAGGACATCGGAAGCCTGTAGGCCTAAATCACTCTGTGCTCATCTGTGTTTCCATGCTGAACTTTCACGGGCCTGTATAATATATATATATATACATACAATTTATACATATATATATTATATGCGATATCAGTGTGTTAAAGTGTCTATGCAGGACACATAGAGTCGTCTCCAACAGAGTCCATTGTTTCTGATATCGGTCGATGAAACATCTTTTCAGGCAGCCAATGACTGCACCGGAAGAAAACAACTGCCTCTATATATGCGGACGGACGAAAGTCTGGTTTAATGGATGGGCAGATGGACGGACGATTGGATGTGCATGAAACATTGTGTTTAATCGTTTAAATTAAAGTGCGTTTTTGCGGGTTTTCCATGGAGCCTTATACCCCTATGTATTACAGTTTTAGTTTGTGTTTCCATGCTGGACTCCCACGGATCCTGTATAGATACAATTATACATGTGTGTTGCTGTGTGTCTCCATGACGGACTCTCACAGAACCAGCAAGTAGCTATATAAGCCAGCAGAAAAAATGACATGAATTAGTTGGGGGCTTCGTTGTAGGAACGGCATCCTGTCCCGGAATGCGATTTACGCTTCTTGGGATTCAACTAGATAAGACAGAAATTATTAGACTAAACTAGATTAACCTTCATTAGATTTCATTAGACTTAGTTAGATTGATTGAGATAAGATCAGATTGTATTGAACGGATTCGATTAGATTAAGTGAAATTCTCGGCACAAATGACGTAACGAATTGACGGAATGGAGCAGACAGCAGAAGATTAAATTCAGATTCTGTAGCAATCGGTTGATTGGTCATCGATGATATTACGCTTCTGCTGAGTCTATCTTTTGAACGGTGATCCATCGATGAATCGATCTGTCGGTCATTCGATCTTTCGAGGCATCGATCGATCACTCAATGGTTGGCTTTGTCTCTACAAACTGCGCTGTCTGCAGAACCTTAAACGAATCTCACAGTTTCTACTTGTTGATCTTTCTATAAATCGGATTTTCTATCGGAATGTGGCCTAATAAATTTTTCTTCTCCCGGACTTCTTGCATCTAAACTAAGCGCTACGACCCTGATTTATTACCACGGTAAGTTTGTAACGTATGCTAATTAAAATCTCTTTTATTGAAGCCAAATGAAAAAACACATAACATTTCAACATAAAGTATCAGGATTGGCCGCAAGAGGAGTCCCAAAAGGGATCAAGATCCCGCTAACTAGGGACACCTAGAACAACATTTCAGAAATATGAATTAGCTAAATCCTTGATAAACAGTGCAATATCAAGTTTCGTACAGCAATGCAAACAGTATAGTACATATTACACAGTAAATGATTAACTCGATTAGTACTTTATTACGCCTGATGGCAGAAAGAAACAAATCAAACGTCACAACATACACGCGCAATGCTGTACAAACATAAAGTCAAACGCACAGACATTTTACGCAACTAGATTTACCGCTTAAGATGCCGGCGAGTTCGGAATCACAAAGAAAGTGCTCCCCAACGTAGCACCATATAATATCCTGGAGAAAATCAGATGCCGTTCTTCTTGTTGAAGCCAGTAGTTTAAAGATAGTAAATGCGTCAGTGACCACCTATGTGCTGTCGACGACCGTAGATTTGATTAGGGGAGCTGAATAATGTTCGTCCATAGGTACAAGGTTCATCCAAATTGGACTCTTAGTTAATGTTTTGTGATAAAAAGAGTAAATCGACAATGGACCCAAGTTCCAAGATCCGAGCATGGGCGTCTTCAGTTCTGGGGACTTAAGTAGGGTATGTTCAGGGGCTTTGAGGGACCTCAGGATAACTTTTTAAAATTCTGTAAAAATATTTATAGACAATAGATGAATAGAATAACAAGAAAAACTTCAATATGGGTGTTTTCTGCGATTTGTCATTTTTCTGGACACCCCTACCTACACATACATACATACATGCATACATACAGTAGAGTACATTATACATACCTGCATATATAAATGTATACTACATAGGAGATACAAACGTGTATACATACACAGACCCACATACATACATGTAGCCTACGAAAGACTAATGACGCTCAGAAGTTGAAGACTGCGTTGAAGGAGCACAGAGTAGGCTGCATCAGCCACGCTTCACGAAGACGACGACGATGAATCTCGAACTACTTATAGGATGGAAGACGTGACAGATGAAGAACAGAAAGATCATGCTAGACAAATAATGTTATATCTGGCTTCAATCAATCAATCAATCAATCATTTAGTTCTGTAACCATCAGAAGAGAACAAGAACAAGTGAAACAATTAGGCAACGATTTGACATGTACTGGCTACGCGGAGGCCTGGAATGGATGATCATGGATCCCGCTAAATAGGGACACCTAAACATGTAGGGCCTACAAGAATACAGATAGGAAAAGAAAGACAGCCAATAGATACTTAAAATGGAATAAAGTCTTGGGCTCAAACTCAAACAAACTTAAAAAAACATAACGAAATCACATTAACAAAAGAGTATACGCCTACAATCTTAACTAAAAAATAGCATTACAGACAAACTCATCTAATTTAAGTAAATTAATTCCATTAACTAAGAGGGAGCGTAGCTTTTTTGAAAATCAACAATATCATGTGAAGAACGAATAGCTAGAGAGATATTATTCCATACTAAGGTACCAGTAGGTTTAATAGATAACAATCGAGTAGGCCTATTAGTGTTAAGCATAGCCACGACGATAGGAATTCGAACGTCTCGTGATGAATAATTAAGAAATCAATTTACCGATTAGTCTGCCGATATATCCTTTCCCAATGGAAAACGACTAATTCAATGACCGAGACTATTTTTTAAATTACATCTAGAGACGTCAAGGAGAGTAAACAGTCAATGATTTAAGATTTGCATTTCCGGAGCGCATAAATGAGAACCTCTTTCTAGTTCTCATTTACGCGCTCCAGAAATGCAAATCTTAAATCAATACTTTGCGACTGCTGTATGCCACGTCTTCAAATGCTATGCCATATTTGTTTATTGCCATTGGGTTTTAGTCTACATCTATTCAATTATGCTCTCAAATTGCCTCGATCCATTTCGGAGTTACCAGATGTATGTCATAGATATTCCAAGAGTCTGGGCCATAGCAACCTATTCCCTTATTTGCGCATCGGATCATATAGCAGCTGCGCAGTAGAATGACGGTCGTCGCCTGACGAGGATGAATGGGCGAATGGTAGATGGGAATGGACGCATGAGATGATGATGATGATGATGGCTGTGGAAGTCTCATCACTCAGTCTCTACAAACATCACAGTCAACTGACAACAGATCAGATGAAACCGAATGATCGATGATCGGTTCAGGCAAATTTGCACTTCCTAGGTGTTCAACAAGTTAGCATGGACGCCGCATATAAATATAGGACATACACAGTAGTATACGACGTCTAGGTATACGTCAGTATGATGATGTTATGATAGTTCTTCGACTAAATTAAATGGTCTCAGTTGTTGCGCGTTAAACATTCAGATCTAAACCAAAGGATTCTGAGCAAACTGTTTAGCAGAATGCGCTGCATCTGTGGTCTACAGTGCTTTAACTGATCCCAAGTGAATCACTGAATTGTGATCTGCTGTGTAAATCACAGTGAGCGAAGCCAATGCAGGCGTTAGTAGTTGGAGGGAGCTTATGTTCAGAAGTTAGAGTCAACAAAGGCTTTACTATAACCTACGCTTTGGTCCAAACTCAGCATCTACAACAGCCACCAAGCAGGCAGCTGCATCAATTCTTGGCTCACGCAATGGACCAGCAGAATGTCAGCTTCACATCGAACGTTCATCAACTCTGAATTTCGGTCTGCATAATATCACGAAACCCATTTGTCTTTTCGACTTCTAGTTTGAAGCGGTGAGGATCTCACAGGGCATTCCTACGCTCAGCTTGATTTGTGTGCGAATTTTTATGAATTTTCGTGAATAATAAGTCAGGTTGTTTGTGATTGAACGTATTAAGGAGTTTTCTTAGGAAATGACTCAGTTTGGCTAGTGCTGTAGTCTCAAGTCAGCCATTACAGAGTAGGCTCTTAGAATAATCATCGAGAACTACGTGTGCTGCTGCATCGTAGACCACATTGGTAGATCTTGGCTACATCATGTGCCGTACACTTCTTCTCTGATCACCGGAAGACTATTAAGACTGGAATGTTCGTCAGCATAAAGACAGACAGAGAGATCACCTTCGTGGTCGTTTATAATCTGCATGTAATTAGCAACTTCTATTGCGCCGGTGTCTAATGCACAAGGCATCAACCGATGGCATGTAGCGAATAGGTTGATGACTCATCGCCTGGCTTTCCTAAACTGTCGACAACAGCTTCTGCCTATCTCAGCATTTAGTCGAGCTTAAAGAATATGTGGATGAAGCAAAACTGAGCCAATTGAAAGCGATTCTGGAGATGACGTGGTAAATTGATGTAGCGCCGCTGGATGAGATAAACACGCAGAGAAGCGATGGCGTGATCCAAGTCCGCTGTTTATGTACTAAAGTGGATTATAAATCTGACGGCGTCTGATGGGATCCTGTCGCCCTTCATTGTCCGAAAGGCTTCGTCCGTTCGGACATGCGATGGAAAACTCTTTTCCTCCAACAATAACTACACGAGATACCGTAACTATCGCTTAACTCTATAACGACGAGAGTGCACTAAAGATGACTGAGAAGACAACGCAGCTGGTCGTTAAAGTGTAAAAAGAACACAGAAACACGGCTTAGCTTTTGCGTAAACAATTCTTCACCATCAGCATTAGTGTCATACAGCCATCGTCTAGCTATTCGTTCTTCGCCCGGTCGGCCATTTCTAGCCATTTCTAGCCATTATTAGCCATCGCACGTTTTGATTACCTCATAGCATCGCGTCTAATTATAATCAGTGACTGCTGATACAGAGCAAGTAGACCGACAGCACACGTAAACTACGACGCTCGGCGAGTAGGCTGACATAATAATCTCTTACGCCTACTGTGAACGTGTATCCATCGCACATCCGGAAAACAGTCGCTTCTTTGATTGGTCGATTAGTGCGTCTCTTAAAGCGCTCATAATGCACCTATATTTGATCGAATTGCATGGCAACTATTATCGTATTCGTAACAAATGCTTTCAGACGTACAACATACAAAAGTTAAATACATGTATGCCATATATCATATGTAAAGGGAAAATTATTGTTTTGGGTCAGAAGATGAGACGATGAGAGGACTGGCCACCACCCTTAAGGCTAAGACAATGAAGTCGCTAACGCTTCATACACATGGCTGCCTCTCAGGGCTATCTGGCTTAAGTAACTACTCTTCTTCTCTTTCTCCTCCTCCTCTTTCTCCTCCTCCTCCTCCTCCTTCTCCTTCTTCATCAACCAATTAATGCCTGATATAATACAGGAGGAAATTAGAGGATCCATCATGTGACAGAATCGATGCGTAGGACGCTGACTATGCTGAACAAGACTATTGCGGTCCTTCAAGACAACAAGCCTACTGACTAGCTTGGAGCTTTAAATTGTATGAAAAAAATATTTCTAATCGATGTAAACGAGATGTGGTGCCAGGCATACGATGTCGTCAAACTGACGGGTACAATTTATTAGTCCGTTTAACTACGGCTGTTGACCTATAATATTATGGGGTTTGTGCCAGTCCGAAGCCTGGAGTAGGGGTAAAACGCCGCTAACCATTTGTTACATGAAACAGCATTTTCTTTAGACCCTTGTTTTAATTTTGTCATTCTAAACCACCTCTTTTAAGAACGTTTCTTGACTATAAGTCGGTCAGGTCAGTCTGTTATTTTATTGATTAACTCTCCATATATGAGCATTAATCAGGTCTATTTTAGATTATGGTGATGTTGCCTATTCTTCAGCCTGCAAGTCTTACTTGGATAAACTAACATGTATTCAAACTGAGGCTCTTAGATTATGTTGTGGAGTTCCAAAGGGTACTGCAGCATCAGCACTTCAAAATGAATGTGGAGAATTACCACTTCATTTAAGGCGACTCCAAAATTCATTAAAATTTGGAGTTAAAATTTTGGGTAGTAAATTTCACCCCCTTACTAGAGTCATGGAAAATCACTGGACAAATGTTTTTAGGACATCTGATAGCAGGGAACATTCAATCTATACTCGTACCTCTGAATTCTTCTCTTCACTTGATACATCATTTATTGGCCCCTCCTTCCCTTCTTCTGCTCCTTGGTGTAATAAAGAAATAGAAGTTGACTTATCTCTGAAGAAATGTATAAATAAGAAATATGATCATCCTGAATTTCTAAAACAAAATGCTTTAGAATTAATTTCTAAATATGAGTCTTATATACATATCTATACTGATGGGTCAAAAGTAAATGACGTTGTTGCTGCTGCTTTCACGGTACCAAGTTTAAATGTAGATAAGAAATTTAGATTGTGTAATAATTCCAGTGTTTATGCAGCTGAATTAACTGCAATTGTTGAAACTGTTCTTTGGATATTAAACAGTGAGTGTTATAATAATTGTAAGTTTGCGATTTTCTGTGATTCATTGAGTGCTCTTACATCAATTAAGAGGTCTTACTGTCAGTCTAGACCTACTTTATTAAATGTTTTATTATATCATATAAGCAAACTAAATTCTAATCAAATAAGATTTATTTGGATCCCAAGTCACATTGATCTGTTAGGCAATGATAGAGCAGATACTTTGGCTAAAGAAGGTCTAGCTATTGATCACATAAATTCTACTAATTATCTTGAACTTCAGGAAATTTTTACTTTAATAAAACTTTATATAGTAAATAAATGGCAACTAGAATATAGTAATGATAATAAAGGTCATTTTTATAAATCTATTTGTCCAATTGTTAGTACAGATATAAAATATTTCGAACCTTATAGGCATAAGGAAGTCCAAATTTCTAGATTGCGTCTAGGAGTGGCCAATACTAATCAAAGACTATTCGTTATAAAAAGGCATTCAAACGGTTTATGTGATACCTGTCAAGTCAAGGAGACAATTCATCACCTCTTGATTGACTGTGTAAAAGAAGATATTTCAGAATTACTTAGAAATAAATGTCAATTATATAAACACGAAATTTCCATTAAAACCCTTATGACGGTAAATTTATTTCAAAATGAAGTGTATAGGTTAGTTAAGATAATCAATAAAGGTAAAATTTTGTAATTGGATATTTTAAGTTTGTTCCTGTGAATAGTTGTATTTCTTAGTTATAACTATAAATATTTAATTAGTCTTTTATTAATACACTTTTATAATTTTGAAGTAAATAATGCATTATTGTGATTCACAAGTTGTAACTGGAATATTATACTTTAATTTAGGTTGTATGTGTACATTTTGGTTACTGAAACACTCATAGATAACATCTTTCAATTGTTAATTTTTAAATATGTTATGTCATATAACATTTATAATAAAATTCTGATGTTGGAAAATTATTAATATTAATTATTGGTTAATGAATATCTATATTGCCATATTACTATTGTGCAATGTTGGTTGCAACGCTGGTTACTATTATTCAACTTTGGTTTTACAGTATTATATATTACAAATGGTTTGGTTTGGTTGCTGTATCGGAGTGCCTGCTGTGTTGCATAATATTGCAGTACTGTGTTACAATGCTGTTTGCCGAAATATCCATGGACGACTTCTTTTCGACTGTTGATTTTTGTTTAAAATATGTTTTGTCATAATAATAAGAACCCGATGTTGGAAAATTATAAACATTACTTATTGGTTAATGAATATTCATATTACAATATTACTATCATTCAACTTTAGTTCTTCAATATTGCATAATGGTATGGCTTGGTTAATGTACATGAACAGTTTAAAGGAATACCTTAATCAGTTATAATACATGTATGCTTTGTTAGTTAATGAAATTTGTCAGGACATAATGATCACAGACAGTATGAGATTAAATACTTTATGTTGGAAAAATATTGAATATTAGTGAAATTGTAAAGCTCTGTTTCGACACCTTTAATGGTGTTGTTCGGATGCTATAAGTTTCTTGTTCTGATTGTATTGTATATTTTCTGTATTGTCGTCAACGGCCTTTGATGTCATAAGACGACGTTAAACTGTGGTGAAATAAATAATAAAATAAATAAGTTATTTATTGATTAGCTCTGCAATTGTTGGTTCTTAAAATATTCTAAATGGTTTGGTTTATGAATTAGAGCAAGACTTAACAATTAAATTCCATAATACTACCGAACTCCTTTTCAATAAGAGAACTAACTTATAGTTCTATAGTTCATAAGATTTCGTTCAACTCTGGTTCTAGCAGATGATAATAAAAGAGCTTTTTTAATAAGTTGATTATAATAAACATGTTTATTATGTCACTCGAACAGTGATAACTGTTCAACATATTTTCTGTTAATCCAGTGTTTTCCCATTCTGGTGTATCGGCACCGAGGTTATGGTATGTGCTGCTGCGGCTGGATGGCAGAATATGTCGAACATAAAATATATGTTTTAGAAAAACTACCGATCATCTCTACTAGTATAGGGCTACATGGCTATTTTGGACAACTTAAACAGTGTAGAAATAGTCGCAACTCTGCGCTCGAATACATGAAACGTTGATCGTCATGAAAATACAGAACTGAATGACTTTAAACAATGGTGCATCGCCTGGAAAAAGATCGGAAACTACTGCATTAAACTGTGATCCTGATGACATTAAAAGAGTAACTGTTGCATTACGCCAAAGGAACGGTAAGGACTGTTCACCGACGTTAACGGCCTTTGTAGCCATTCGATGTCTGTCGTTGAGCTTGTCGATCAATCCAGCCAATTGTTTTGAGCGCTCTCTTTAGACACCTTTTAAACGTTGTTTCCCAACCTATATAGTTATGAGACGCGGTTGGAAACATGCCTTTGATGACATTGTCATTACACGTCGTTAAACTTCGCATTAATAATAAAAGAAATAGGTGAGAGTGCCCTCGTTAGACACCTTTAAAACCTTGTTTACTGATGTTATATAAGAATGGGCCACGGTAGCATATGTGGTAGCAGATGTGTTTCTTTTCTTTTCTTTGTTGCAAATAGATGCATGTTATAATCAAATGTGTATATAATACATGTATATATTACACATCTGTGCTGAATTTCTGTTTGCAAATAGCATTACATGTTATTATAGAAAACTTCGAAGTACTGTTAATAACTTTGTAAACATAATATCTGAAAAGAGCTGAAATAGCCAAAAAGAGCTGGCATAGCCAAAAAAGAGCTGACATAGCCAAAGAAGAGCTGAAATAGCCACACAGAAAAGGATAAGGAAAAAAAAGGAAAAGAGATGTTAAAGAAAGAGAATTACAATAAAAAGAGCCAATGGGCCAAACAGAACGGAGATACAATAGAAACACAAAGACGTCGACGGCCATAGTAGCCAAAGGATGTCGTTAAACAAATGGAATCATCATCAGCAGATGTGTTTAATGGAGGCTTCCAGTAATAGGGCTATATGGCCGAGTCGATAGATTATTTTCCGAGTCGATAGATTATTTTCCGAGTCGATAGATTATTTTCCTAGTCGATAGATTATTTTCCGAGTCGATAGATTATTTTCCGAGTCGATAGATTATTTTCCTAGTCGATAGATTATTTTCCGAGTCGATAGATTATTTTGAAAAACGAAAATAATGCGAACCGTGATAACTGTTAAAAGAATTTTCTGCCGACGCCGACGGCCTTTGTTGTCATAAGTTGTCGTTAAACTCTGATTGCTGACGAATTTATGATAATCAAAACGCTACCACTGTCCTTACTCTGGTAGTGCCAGTCCCAAGCCTGAAGAAACAAGGAGGCGAACTCAGCAGCCATGGCAATCAGAAGGTGTCGTTTTGCCCTGACTGAAAAATGCTAGATGAGAATTGTACCAAATTTAAAAGTGACAATCTAAAGCAATTTACTTAACGACGTGAACGTAATTGATGTCAAAGGATGCCGTTACACTATAGCAGCAAAACCATTAGTCAGTTGTTGCTGTTATCGTTTTTGGTATAAAAAAAGTTGCTTCTATCGTCCCAATTAAAACACTCAAAAACCGCATCGCATCCACAGATTCTCTGCAACTAATCACTGTTTCTTTCGCCAGATGTTAATGGCAACGTTTATTCTTTGTCTGGATATTGTGATAATCGTTGTCTTGGCAGCGTTTGTCTTTAATCTAGTAGGTTTTGGTGTCGTGATAATGAAAAATAATATACATAATTAGTACACATAATTAATATATGACATCTTGAGCCCATTAGAGGGATAAAAGGCAGAACAAATGAACAAAATCATAGGAAATAAATTTTTTAATTGACCTAAAACCACAGTAGCCATAAACACCGGAAACAACTAATTACGTTGCAATCTGTTATAACACCTTTAAATCGTTGCTGCAGAAACTATATATATAACTCATAATAATTAATTTCTGTATATTTAATATCCATAGAACAGTTTCAATAATTGCAGTCAACTCGGCTGCATATATAGTTGATTTAGATTGTGTAATAATTATTTATGCAGCCGAGTTGACTGCAATTATTGAAACTGTTCTATGGATATTAAATAGTGAATGTTATAATAACTGTAAGTTTGCGATTTTCTCTGATTCATTGAGTGTTCTTAAATCAATAAAGAGGTCTTACTGTCAATCTAGACCTACTTTATTAAACGAGTTACTATATCACATTAGCAAATTAAATTCTAACCAAATAAGATTCATTTGGATCCCAAGTCACATTGATGTGGCAGGCAATGATAGAGCAGATACTTTGGCTAAAGAGGCTCTTACAATTGATCACATAAATTCTATTAATTATCTTGAACTTCAGGAAATTTATACTTTAATAAAACTTTATATAATAAATAAATGGCAAATAGAATATAGTGGTGATAGTAGAGGTCATTTTTATAAATCTATGTGTCCAATTGTTAGTACAGATATTAAATATTTAGAACCTTTTAGACATAAGGAAGTTCAAATTTCTAGACTACGTCTAGGAGTAGCCAATACTAATCAAAGGCTGTTCATTATAAAAAAGGCATGATGATGGTCTATGTGATACTTGTAAGGTCAAGGAGACAATCCATCACCTCTTACTTGATTGTAAAAAAGAAGATATTTCAGAGGTATTAAGAAATAAATGTCAATTATATAAACATGAAGTTTCCGTTAAAACCCTTTTGACGGTAAATTTATTTCAGAATGAAGTGTATAGGTTAGTTAAAATAATTAATAAAGGTAAAATTTTGTAAATGGATGTTTTAGTGTTTTTTTAATGCAACTAGTTTTATATCTTACTCAAATCTGTAAATATTTAATTACTCTTTTACTAATACATTGTTATTATGCAATTACATGTATGTACTGTGTTGCAATTTTGGTTGCAATGCTGGTTACCATATTATTATTATTCAACTTTGGTTTTTCAATAATACATATTACATGTGGTGTGGTTTGGTTATTATATCACAGTAGATATTATGTTGCATAATACTGTAGTACTGTGTTGCAATGCAGATTATTGAAATATTCATAAACTACTTCTTATCAACTGTTGATTATTGAATATGTTATGTCAAAATAACAAGAACTGATGTGAGAAAATTTTAAATATTACCTATTGGTAAATGAATTTCTGTTATTACCATATTATTGTTATTCAACTTTGGTTCCTCAATATAAGATATGATTTGGTTTGGTTACTGTATTACAATAGCTACTATGTTGCATAATATTCAGTAATGTGTTATAATAAGAGATCTGTGATTATAATTTTAATGTATTGAAACTATACTTTAAACAATTATTATAATACATGTATGCTATGTTATTGAATGAACTTTTATTACATGTATAGTAGGCTATGTTAGATACATGAACAGTTTAAAAGAGTACTTAGTAAATTTTGTATATGGATCAATTGCTGCATAGTTACATAACATTGTTTAATTTGCATGGAATCTTTTGTCAGAATATAGAAATCATAGACAGAATAAGATGAACTACCTTATGTTACAAAAATATTGAATATAGTGAGATTGTAAAGCTCTGTTTGACACATTTGATGGTGTCATACGGATGCTATAAGTTTCTTGTAATCATTGAATTGTATCTTTCCTGTATTGTCGTCAACGGCCTTTGATGTCATAGGACGACGTTAAACGTTGGATTAAATAAATAAATTTCTGTATTAATATAATTATAAGGCTAGTCAGAATATAGAAATCATAGACAGAATAAGATGAACTACCTTATGTTACAAAAATATTGAATATAGTGAAATTGTAAAGCTCTGTTTGACACATTTGATGGTGTCATTCGGATGCTATAAGTTTCTTGTAATCATTGAATTGTATCTTTCCTGTATTGTCGTCAACGGCCTTTGATGTCATAGGACGACGTTAAACGTTGGATTAAATAAATAAATTTCTGTATTAATATAATTATAAGGCTAGTTGAAACTCACAATAATGCTCACTATATTACGGTATGTTTGGACAACTTTAAAGAGCTTTCAACCGACGCAATATATGCGACATATTCACTCAATCATTAATCCAGAGGAAAGCTGCTGCTCAGTAATATATAAACATAATTATTACGTGTTGAATCCGTTCACGTTCTGGACGTGAATCCAAGCAACTTTATTCACGCCCGTCACGCTATTTGCTAAACATGTCACGTGAACATGCTTACTTCACTTGGGATTTTTAAATGGCGGGCCTGGTAAGGCGCCGTAAGAGTCTTTAATGGTCGGGTTATGGTTTGTGTTGTCATTAGAAAACATGGTCAGCAATCTTCCACCGCATTCGGGATTGTGCTTCCACAAAATCATGTGACATCTATTGACCAGTTGCGTAGCGGGCGTGACTCGAGTCCTGTGTGTACAGTCACGTCGGACGTGACTGTATCCAAGATCAAATTATATAGTATTATCCACTAATAATATTATTCTGCTTAGACACCTTTAACTTGGCTTTTAATGAATCTATATTACACGGCCTAGGTTTTCTTATTTCGCTCAATCCTTAGATTTTCTTAGTCACAGGACAAAAATGAAACACAATCGCAAAAACAAAAATTGCATTCTATTACTGTTTGTCTGTCTGTCTGTCTGTCTGTCTGTTTCATTAGATACTGTTGTTAGTGTTGGTTTGTGTAAGTGTTAAAGTGATTGTAATAGTGTTGGAATAAATAACCAGGATGACTATTTCAATAGAATAGAAAATAGTACGTGTAGGAAACTAGTTAGAAGAGTAAATAGCTGTGGACTATTGAAAATAAGCTTACCATCTGACTATTTAAAAACTATTTTGCATTATTGGTTTCAGGTGCAGAACGCATATAATTGTTTGGAAAGCTTGCAATTTTCTGTTGTCTAACTTTAAGTAACTGCAGTAGGCTACATCTGTAGGATATAAGCTAGTGCTTCTCTGTGTTAGAATTGCTAGTCTCTGTTATCGTGTACTCTATGGAATTTAGAGATCTGACTTGTGGTTAATTAATTTCAAATAAATGGTAAATAGGCACATACACATACTATTTAATGCAATTTCGAACCCATATTGACCGACTCTATGCGATACGCATCCTTATAAATGGTGAATAGACACATACACATACCAAGGGGTGGTAACCACCCCGCCCCTTGTTAGCCCGAGGGTTAAGGGTTTATCGCTTTTACTGATCCAAGTGCCCTGGTTATTGGCAATTGAAGAAAATTTGTTATTTATATGGAGCGTTGCAAGCTATTTAAAGGTGTATAATGCTTATGAAATTATTATTATTTAATATATTGACAATTAAGGCAGATGTTTCCATTAGATGTTATTTAACTGAAGATTACAAAAATTGTCGTTTTTATATTTCAAAAGTGGAATGCCAATCTACTTTCATAATTATAATATTAATAATAGTATAGATATAATTATTATTATATGCCATGAGCATGCGTAAAATTGTGATAACTAGATTCTCTTGCGCACTTTTAATATTTATCACGAATTCTTTGGTTTTAATAAACTTGTGTGGGACAGTTGCTGCGGAATATTGCTTAATTTGCATCAAATCATTTTATCAGATTTTTGTATCGTAGAGAGTGTCAGATGTACTACTTTATGTAGTTCAAACATGAATTTTTGTGATTCTATACGGCTCTGCTTAGACACCTTTTAATGGTGTCCTTTGGACGCTATAAGTTTCTCGTTTTCATTTTATTGTGTAAGTCCGTCTTCAATCTAATACCTTCGTCTTCTAACAATGTATAGCCTACATAGCTCCGCCACTGCCCTGCCAGTGAAAGTGCCAGTCCCAAGATTAAATTAAGGAGGAGGTCGACGCCAAAAATATTTGTTACAACATAGTGTAGTCACCAGAAACAACACCTCTTGCTAGGATAATTTGAACCTTCACGGTTCGTTATAAGATATGATTGAACTCAACGGCTCTGGCAGCCACAAGTTATCGTTATTAAAATATAATAATACGAGCGCCAATAGTTATACGATTACTAAATCATAACAATGTTACTGTAAATGCCGCATCTCTGGATCGGATACGTTGATTTGAAGGCAGTATTTAAATAGGACGTTGGTATCCTGTTTTAACCCAACACTTTACAAAGAGACAACACCTTACATAGAGTCATTTAGAAACAATTTAAAGGTGTCTAAGCAGATTAACATTGTTAGTAGCATTGAATGTTTAGCTGCATCTTATTACATCAAAGGCCATTGACATCGATAGGAAACAGTTTTTGTGCTGTTCTTACTGTTATACAAGTCTCTGTAAACATCGCTTGGTTAGTTAATGACGCTGTGTTATAGCAAATAATTAATTATAAGAGTTTCCACCCTCCATTACACAGGCCACAAACTGACACTCCCGATCCAAAGCCTGGATAAAGAACGAGGGTGCCATTGGGACTGCTATCATATGAGCTTACAACATTTACTGATGTATTTCTGTAAGGGTAATATGGAACCTAAACGTGGACCATGCATGACAAAAGAAAACATCGTAAGATTGAATTTGACGCAATATATGAAAATTAGTTGAATGGGTGGTGACATAACAAACGAGGAGTGGATGAAAAGGTTGGGGAAGAAGAACGGTCTATGACAGCAACATTAAAGACGCGACAAAAAATAAATTATTGGTCATATCCCGAGCGAAGACTCACTCATCATTGACGTAGCCCTGAAAATAATATGTTACGATCTGCTATGACGCCTTTAAATATCTTTCAACCGACGCCATATGCGGACTCTAAATGCTACTCTGCCACTGCACGTCCATGCATTAGAGCCAGGCAGTGCCAGTCTCAAGCCTGGCTGAAGGAGGAGGGAGACGCTAATGACTTTTGTAATCACACAGTGTCGCTTAATTGAAACTACTACTACTACTATTAAAATTGTAGTCAACGGCCTTGTTATGTCATAAGATGACGTTAAACCTTTGAATAGTAATACTCATGATAATAGTATCCAGTTTTAACCAGGCTTTGGTCTGGTTAAAACTGACACCAAACCAGTGACGGTGCCAAGTCTGTTGATGTCGACCTTACGCTATGTAGCCTACTGGCTGGTTGTGTTAAGGGAGGTACTAGTGATTGCTTAGGTTACTAATGGTTAGACATATTCTGGCATTAAAGGCCGTTAACGTCGATGTAGAATCGTTTCGTAGTTGACGAATCAGACACTGGCGATTAAACGAAAATTTCCTTCATATACCGTCGCTTTGATACTATTTAAAGGTGTGTAAACTAGTGCATCTCAAACTTTCTGATTCTGTAGACCGCCGTACCGGTATTCGCTTTAACAGCCTACCGCCTTTCAACATCAGCTTACATTACATTATAAGGTTATTATTTTAAAATGTAAATTTCTAAAACATTTAGCGTCACTATTTATGTCTAGAATGATTTATAGGACTTGAATAATATAGACTTAGATTTTAGATTTAGAATTTAGATTTATTGCGACTACTATGATGTGTATACACCAAAATGCGGTTAGCAATTTGGTTTATTAAAGGATAGTCTTACTTACTTACTTAGTATACTTGTTTTACTGCTGCATGTTTCAAATTGTTATTATGTATGAGCACTGGGTCGTGTTATAATTTTAGTTTTACCTTTTACATTACTGGTGGGGCGGAAGACATTAATATTTTTTAACAGTTTTTAGACCCAAACCCATTAGGTAATTTTTGGTTGCCATTACTTTTTGAATTTCTAATTTTCGTGTTTTTCCTTCCACCCTTATATATAGGCCTGCGCGATAACTCCATCAGTGGACACCTTTATTCTTAAACGTTTCATGCTATATATAGCTATTAACATCGCACATATTAATATGCTTGTATTCATTGAGATTTGACGTGCGCTATGCAATAAGAACGGTGAGAACATTTCAAACTAATTTCTGTCGACGTCAAAGGCCTTTCTTGGCATAAGATGTCGTTAAACTATGGATCCACAACCACCCATTACGTCATCGTCTCTATTCCGTTTGCATTGCGCCTGCAACGTTTCTGACTGTTAGGTTAGCAACATACATGTATGAACGATGCCATGCCATAACGAAGATGATAAACGTCGCCCTCCTTCGTTGTCCAGGCTTTGGACTTGCACCACCCGATAGCAACAATTGAATTAAATTCGACGACTGTAGTAGTAGTTTGAAGTATTTGACGACATCTGGTGTCTGCCAGAGCAGTTATCCTAGATCTTTCTTATCTAATACACCTAATTAATGATTGGGTGAATCCAAACTTTAGTATTTTTTAGCAACAAACGGGTTGACGTCGGCAGAAATCACAGTGGCATAACACAGTTTTTCTTGTGTCTGATGGTTTGTTATTTGCTGTTTAACGACGCTGTGTCATTACAAAGACAACACGCGTCGCCCTCCTATTTTATCCCGGCTTTAGACCGGCACCACCAGTGGTGTGCCAGATTCGTTGACATTGACCTTACCTTATATATTGGCTAGGTGCTGTTGAAGTCGGTGCTATCCGAAAGACGTCGTTAAACTTTCAATACTTCGAATAATGCTACGATCTGCTAAGACACCTTTAATTACGTTTCTACCGATGCTATATTTAAGACATTTTCACCAAATTGTTACTTAGTAACTTGAAACGAAAGCCACCCACTTATTAATGCCTCATTGTGCAAAATATTTGAAGCAAATTTGACGTAAATACTAGAGCCATTTATGTGTGTATTATAGATGTAAGTTATTCATTGTTTAACGACATCCTTTGTCTCACAGGGTCCTCACATCGACCACTTCTGATGCATAGCAATCGGCGTGAAGAGCTTCTAACAGGTTTAACCACAAAATATCCTTTAGGCGTTAAATGTCGTTGGCCTTGACAGGAAAATTCCATTGCACAGTTCTTAGCTACATCGTTCAATAAGCTTTTTAATGAGCAAAAAGTCATGAACTCGCGATTGAAGGAAATTGTGAAGCATTTATATTTAAAGACCTGTAAGCAGATTATAACCTTATTAACTTAGATCAGGTTAGATGCTCTTTAACGACACTGTGCCGTTACAAAGTGTGTCGCCGTCCTCCTTTATCCGGGTTCTGAACGGTTCACCATACTAGAGGCGCTTTATATATTCTTAAATACAATACAATACATACATACCTACATATCCTGATTCCACTCCTACGCCACCAAACAACCACCACCAGCTATTGCCACCGTAACACCATGCTGTCTCCTCGGCTTGACCTCCCGGAATTCTGACCTGGCATCGAAAGGGAAAAAAACAACATGGCTACTGATGACTTCATTTGATATAGTTCCGGTGTCTAAACAGGTCCAGCCTGGATAATGGATGAGGGAAACGCTTATCATATTTGTTATAACACAGCGTCATTGGCTAACCAAACGGATCCAGAGTTTAACGACATCTTATGGCAACAAAGCCCGTTGACGTCGACAGAAATTATATTTCTCATATGTTTTGTTTAGAGAAACTAATATAGCAGTTTGAACAGCTCAAAAAGGGTTTCCTATCGACGTCAACGGCCTTTGACGCAATAAGTGTTTAATTACGCTATATATTCTGATGTTGATTTTCTTTGCTTTTAATGTTGATTTCTTTGCTTTTAATTAACAAGAGCTGTAATATACCAACAAATAATCTTTGTTGGCGGAAACGGCCTATGTTGTCATAAGCTGCCGTTAAACTGAGGATGCAATCCATTTGTTTTAAATGGAACTCTAGATGTTGGATCTAGTTCACTTCAGGGCCTCCTGTTATTGTGGGGCTTCTATTCGGGGCCTGGAATATTTCATATGCTGTATCTGTTGAAACGGTGGAAATAAAACTTTTTCATTGGTTAACTGATTGAAATTGCGAAAATAAAACTTTAACGACGAACTGCATTGGTTTATTTCTCAGCCTCTCTTAGTATGCTTATGCTGTTAAGGTGTCTAGTTTGCGATCTTTCAACTAACGACGGAAAACCGAGCTCTTCCAGCTATCCTATCCTGAATCCATTCCTCTGCAACCGCACAGATGACCAGCACCATCACAGCACCTCGGCTTGACCTCCCCGGATGCTTACCTGGCACCGGAACGAACAAAACATGATCATTGCGGACTTGATTTGATGTAGCGCCGATGCCTAAACTGGACAAGTCTGGATAATGGATGAGGGAGACGCTTATCTTATGTTTTATAACACAGCGTTATTAACTAACCAAGCAATGTTTAGGGAAACTTATGTAACAGTGAGAACTGTTCAAAAATTGTTTCCTATCGATGTCAACGGCCGTTGATGAAATAAGGTGTCGTTAAACACTAAATACTACTAAAAATGTTAATCTGCTTAGACACCTTTAAATTCAAGTTTAATGCCTCTATATAATTAGTTTTCTTCTTCCTTTCAATCATTGTCATAAGTGCACGTGTCACAAATAAGATTAAATCGCTACAAAGTAACGGCCCAATGGCATTAACTACTATTACATCATATCACTGTCTGTCTGTTCGTCATTTTCTCTGTCTGTTTCCTGATATAATGGTGTTGATGCGTTTTTAACGTTAGTGTGTTTGCAATAGTGTTACATTTACATCCATCATCCTCCAGTGTAGCAGCATCTGCCTGAGTCAGTTCCTCGTACCATCCTCCCAGCCACTCTGACATCAATAACTTTTAACAAGACAGAGCCTCCTCTCGGGATATGACTGATTCATATTCTGCGAGTTAACATTTCTCCTACACCTATTTAATGATCGGGTGGGTCGAAAACCTAGCATCTTGTGACAACTAAGGTCGTTGACGTCGGGAAAAAGTTATTTTCGCAAAATGCACCTTTTACTTTTTCTTTTTGTATTACATATATATATATATACTATATACATATATATCTATATATATATTATAATATTATTATTATTATTATTGTTGTTGTTGTTGTTGTTGTTGTTGTTGTTGTTGTTATTGTTATTGTTATTGTTATTGTTATTGTTATTGTTTATTATTATTATTATTATTATTATTATTATTATTATTATTATTATTATTATTATTATTATTATTATTATTATTATTATTATTATTATTATTATTATTATTATTATTATTATTATTATTATTATAAGCTATCATCATTCATTGTTTAACGACATTTTGCGGCTGCTTGCCCGTTGAATTCAAAACTTCAAGGGCACCTTAGAATTAGTTTTTACGGGTTTCAACGTCATAGGCCCCATTATAGCTCAGGGTTAATCGCTTTTGCTGACCGCGATGTGTTAAAGACTGACGATTGAATGGATGGATGGATAGTTTAACGACAGCTTATGACAACAAAGGCCGTTGCCATCGACAGAAATAATTTGATTGACGACTGAACGAAAATTTGGCATATATAAAGAATGTTTCATACTATTTACAGGTGTTTAATGTTTGTGAAATTATTACTATTTGAGATGATTATAACGGTAGACGTTGATAAAGATTATTTAAACTGAAGATATATAAATAATCGTTTCGATACTTCAAACATATTGTAAGAATCTAATGTCATAATTATAATTAAATTGCTATTATATTTAGAATTAGAATTATTATAATATGTACAATGCATTTGTGGATGAAGTTGTTTTCAAATGGTAATAGCTAGATACAGAATCTCTTTGCAGTTGGAACGTTTACCAAGATATGTTTCTTTTCCTAATGCTTGTGTGAGATAATAATGATTGTTGCGGAATATTGTTCAGTTTGCAGCATAGGCGATTGTCGATGTGTTACTTGAAGTAGTTAAACAGTAAATATTTGTGTGATTGTAAGGCTACGTTTAAACACATTTAATTGCTGCAAACTGAGCACGCTATAAGAATCTTGTTTTCACTGAATTGCATTAAGCTTAGTCACAAAGTCAACAAAGTCAACAGTCTTAAAAAGTGTCTTTTGGACGCTATGAATTCATTTCACTGCACTGTATATGTTTTAAATTGTCGTCAACGGCCTTTGATGTCATATGACGACGTTAAACCTTGTTCTAAATAAATTGCATTAGTTCTGCGCTCATCGCCATTCGCTTTCTTTGCTTTTTATACATTACTAGATGCTTGCCCGTACTAAGATGGCGGGAAAAAAATTGTAAATGACTCTGCGGGTCGCATGCAGGCTCGAATTTTCATTACACGCAAATTTGAATCTACATCTAGCGATATAGTTCTTGTATGTTCTTGTAAACAACATCGAATCATACCGCTTGCCCGTGGGCCGCATGCGAAATGAATCCAGTTATTGTGACCTTCAAAACGTATAAGATTTTAGCAGCGCCACCTTCCGAAATCAAATGGAACTTTCAGAGAGTAAAAGAATAGCTGACATCATGATTTCATGGCATTTCTCTTCCTTTATGTTATAATGTCCGCTTCTTCCCTAACTGCGGTTGTGCCAGTCCCAACCATGGAGAAAGGAGGCGGGCGACGCTTATATGCTCTGGTACTTTATAAGCAATGATTGGCTCCGCAAACACAAGGTGTCGCTATAAAACTATTCTGCCAATATTTTCACAATTACGAATAATAACAATATTAGTGTTTCTATTACGTTGAATTGTTCGGACAGCTATAAATAGATTTTGACCAGCGCTATTCACCTAGAATAGCCTAATGTCATTGATACCCGGCGAGAGTAACACCTGCCGCATCTTTTGATGGCATACGTTGATTTGAATAGGCCACTGGTTTCCCGTTTATAAAAGCGACGATCTACGTAGAAGTCTTTTAAAAGTTCTGTGTAAATTTTTATTAAAAAAATCTGTAATGTAGGCAGCGAGAACATTGCATTATCCAGTTAAACACAATAAATACCACTAATATTGTAGCGATCTGCTGAGACACCTTTAAATCGATTTAAACCGATGTCATATAAAGATATTTTTCGTTCTATGGCAAATCCAAAACGCAATTACGTTATTCCAAAATTTAACGTCTTCATTATGACATCAAAGGCCGTTGACGACAATTCAGAATTATGTTCAGTGATCATCGAATGAGATAGATCCAATATTTAAGATTAGGTCAATTCAACGTTTCTACACAACCACTCAATTCTACCACGGCTTGTAGTCCCAGCCCAAAGCCTGGGAAAAGGAGGAGGGCGTCGTCAACGGCCCTAATAGTCAAAAGATGTTATCTAACGTGGAAAACTATTAACAACGGCTTTGACATCGGTAAGAATTATATAGCAATAATCAAATTATAGCGTTGCGCTCCTCTTTGAATCTGGTTTTTGACTAGCACCACCAAAACTACAGGCAGTGGAAGAATTAAAGCCACTAGGCTTAGGTTAATACTAGTCCCCCAATCGTTACTTTTAGTAGGCCTATTCAGTCGTATTGATAATGCGTAGCAACAATCTCCTTAGACTCCTTTTAACATTCTGAAAGAAATCTTATAATTATAAACGCGCAATTCGACAAATTTCACCAAATCAACTATTTCAAGTCAACTTACGTCAACCTTAGATGAAGACTTTTAATAAGGTAGATTTCAACTCTCAGTCACCAACTCCGAAACTACTCGCACCCTGGTAGTGCCCGTCCAAAGCACAGACACAGGAACAGGGCGACGCTAATCATCTTTGTTACGACACGTTGTCCCAATTATCAATCTCACCGTATAAAGTGTAATTTTATGATCTGTTTAGACACCTGTTAAAAGTTCTTACCGATTCTATACGATCCGAATTTTGTGGAACTGGCATTGCCGCAGGAGGGTAGTAGTAGTTTCAGTTAAACGACAATATTGATAACAGAGTTTATAAGTGGCTGCCAGGGCACTCACATCGACGTCATCAAAGCGAAGAGATTCTACCAAGTTTCGCCACATATCTTTAAGTATTAGAATGTTATATAGAAACATGTAGGCCCTACTAGTTATTAATTTACCCAACCAGAATTAGCCATGCTGTCAATTGTTCACCTACATCCTTTTGCCTGCTGTTTTGGAAAATAAACAAATGTACATACTGTAGGCCGTTGGCTTCAATAGAAAAATTATTGTTAAGGATTGAACATTTTTGATAAGCAAAGTGTGTCATGAACTCGCGGTTGAAGGAAATTATGAAGCATATAATAATTATTATATTTAAAGATGTCCTAAAAGATCCAAACATTACTAGATTAGGTTTTGGTTAGTTGCGTTTAAACGACGCTGCATCATCACATGGATGAGCGTCATCGCCCTCCTCCTTTATCCAGGCTTGGGACTGGCACTGTACTCTATCGGTTTGGCTTGTACTCTATCGGTTTGGCCTGTACTCTATAGGTTTGGCCAGTACTCTATCGGTATGGCTTGTACTCTATCGGTTTGGTTCCAACTCTATCGGTTTGGTTTGTACTCTATCGGTTTGGCTTGTACTCTATCGGTTTGGCTTGTACTCTATCGGTTCGGTCTGTACTCTATCGGTGCGGTTTGTACTCTATCGGTTTGGCTTGTACTCTATCGGTTCGGTCTGTACTCTATCGGTGTGGTTTGTACTCTATCGGTTTGGCTTGTACTCTATCGGTTTGGCTTGTACTATATCGGTTTGGCTTGTACTCTATCGGTTTAGCTTGTACTCTATCAGTTTGGTTTGCACTTTCTATCGGTTTGGCCTGTACTAGATCGGTTTGGTTTGGCTCACACACTATCGGTTTGGCCTGTACTCTATCCGGTTTGGCTAGTACTATATCGGTTTGGTCTGTACTCTATCGGTTTGGCTTGTACTCTATCGGTTTGGTTTTCACACTCTCCACCAGTTTGGCTTGTACTCTATCAGTTTTAGCTTGTGCCTCTATAGGTTTGGCCTGTACTCTATCGGTTTTGGCTTGTGCTCTGCCTCGGTTTGGTTTACACTCTATCAGTTTGGCCTGTACTCTATCAATTGTAGCTTGTGCTCTATCGGTTTTGGCCTGTACTCTATCCGGTTTGGCGTGTACTCTATCGGTTTTACCTTTTTCCACTCTATCGGTTTGGTTTGTACTCTATCGGTATGGCTTGTATATATCGGTATGGCTTGTACTCTATCAGTTTTGGCCTGTACTCTATCGGTTTGGTCTGTACTCTATCAGTTTTGCTTGTTCTCTATCGGTTTGTGCTCTATCGGTTTTGGCTTGTTCTCTATCAGTTTTAGCTTGTACTCTATCGGTTTGGCTTGTTCTATATCAGTTTAGCTTGTACTCTAACTCGGTTTGGCTTGTGCTATATTGGTTTAGCTTGTGCTCTATCGGTTGGCCTCCACTCTATCGGTTTGGTCCGTACTCTATCGGTTTTGGCTTATTGCTCTATCGGTTTGGCTTGTGCTCTATCAGTTTGGTCCTTATTACTCTATTGGTTTAGCTTGTACTCTAGCCCGTTTGGGCTTGTACACTCTATCAGTTTTGGCATGTACTCCTTTTGGTTTGGCCTCCACTCTATCGGTTTAGTTTCGTACTCTATCGGTTTTGGCTTGATACTCTATCCGTTTGGCATGTACTCTTTCGGTTGGGTCTCCTCCACTCTATCAGTTTTGGTTCTGTATACTCTATCAGTTTGAATACTATACTCTATCGGTTTTGGCTTGTTCTCTATCAGTTGGGCTTGTACTCTATCGGTTTGGTTTCCCAATCTATCGGTTTTGGCTTGTACTCTATCGGTTTGGCTTGTTCTCTATCGGTTTGGCTTGTACTCTATCAGTTCGGTCTGTACTCTATTGGTTTTGGTCTTGTACTCTATCAGTTTGGCTTGTACTCTATCCATTTGGCCTGTACTCTATCAGTTTGGTTCCCCATCTATCCGGTTTGGCTTGTACTCTATCAGTTGGGCTTGTGCTCTATCAGTTTGGCTTGTACTCTATCAGTTCAGTTTGTACTCTATCAGTTTGGTCTGTACTCTATCGGTTTGCACTCTACACATCGTTTAGCTTGTACTCTATCGGTTCGGCTTGTACTCTATCGGTTTGGCTTGTACTCTATCAGTTTAGTCTGTACACTATTGGTTTGGCCTGCACTCCTTTGGTGTGTACTATATCGGTTTGGCCGGTACACTATCAAGTTTAAACTTCAACTCTATCGGTTCGGTCACTGTGCTCTATTGGTTTGGTCTGTTACTCTATCGGTGTTTAGTCTGTACTTTATCGGTTGGCCCTGTGCTCTATCGGTGTGGTGTGTACTATATCAGTTTGGCTTACACGTGCTCTATCGGTTTGGTTCTGTACTCTATCGGTTTGTACCAATGCTCTATCAGTTTGGCTTATTACTCTAACGGTTTAGTCTGTACTCTATCGGATTGGACAGCACTCTATCGGTTTGGCTTGTACTCAATCGGTTTGGTATGTGCTCTGTCGGTTTGACTTTGTGCTCTATCGGTTTTGGCCTGTGCTCCATCGGTTTTTGGCTTTGTACTCTAACGGTTTGGCCTTGTACTCTATCCGGTTTGGCCTGAACTCTATCGGTTTTTGGTCTGTACTCAATCAGTTTGGTATGTGTTCTCTATCAGTTTAGCTTATACTCTATCGGTTTGGCTTGTGCTCTATCAGTTTGGCCACACTGTACTCTAACAGTTTGGTCTGTACTCTATCAGTTTTGGCTTGTTCTCTATCAGTTTTGGCTTGTACTCTATCGGTTTGGCTTGTTCTATATCGGTTTAGCTTGTGCTCTATCGGTTTTGCTTGTACTGTACTCTATCGGTTTTGGCTTGTACTCTAACGGTTTGGTCTGTGCTCTGTCGGTTTTAGCTTGTTCTCTATCGGTTTAGCTTGTTCTCTATCGGTTTTGTCTTGTACTCTATATCGGTTTGGCTTATGCTCTATCGGTTTGCTCTGTTCTTTATCAGTTTGGCTTGTACTATATCGCTTTGGCCTGTGCTCTATCAGTTTTAGTCTGTACTCTATCGGATTGGCTTGTTTACTCTTCCGGTTTGTCTTGTACTCTATCCTTTATGGCTTGTACTCTATCAGTTTTGCTCTGTTCTTTATCAGTTTGTACCTGTACTCTATCGGTTGGCCTGTTCTCTATCAGTTTGGCTTGTGCTCTATCGGATTGGCTTGTACTCTATCAGTTTTGGTTCCAACTCCATCGGTTTGGCTTTTACTCTATGGGTTTGGCTTGTACTCTAACTGTTTGGTCTATACTCTATAGGTATGGCTTGTACTCTATCGATTTAGTTTGAACTCTAGCAGTTTGGCCTGTACTCTATCAGTTTTAGCCTCTACTCTATCGTTTTGGCCTGTTCTCTATCCGGTTTGAGGGTCTGTACTCTATCCGGATTGGCTTGTACTCTAGCAGTTTGGTTCCAACTCCATCGGTTTGGCTTTTACTCTATCGGTTTGGCCTGTACTCTATCGGTTTGGCTTGTACTCTATCGGTTTGGCCTGTACTCTATCGGTTTGGCCTGTACTCTATCGGTTTGGCCTTGTACTCTATCGGTTTGGCCTGTACTCTATCGGTTTGGCCTGTACTCTATCGGTTTGGCTTGTACTCTATCGGTTTGGCCTGTACTCTATCGGTTTGGCCTGTACTCTATCGGTTTGGCCTGTACTCTATCGGTTTGGCTTGTACTCTATCGGTTTGGCCTGTACTCTATCGGTTTGGCCTGTACTCTATCGGTTTGGCCTGTACTCTATCGGTTTGGCTCTGTACTCTATCGGTTTGGCTTGTACTCTATCGGTTTGGCTTGTACTCTATCGGTTTGGCTCTGTACTCTATCGGTTTGGCCTGTACTCTATCGGTTTGGCCTGTACTCTATCGGTTTGGCCTGTACTCTATCGGTTTGGCCTGTACTCTATCGGTTTGGCCTGTACTCTATCGGTTTGGCCTGTACTCTATCGGTTTGCTCTGTACTCTATCGGTTTGGCCTGTACTCTATCGGTTTGGCTTGTACTCTATCGGTTTGGCCTGTACTCTATCGGTTTGGCCTGTACTCTATCGGTTTGGCCTGTACTCTATCGGTTTGGCTTGTACTCTATATCGGTTTGGCTTGTACTCTATCGGTTTGGCCTGTACTCTATCGGTTTGGCCTGTACTCTATCGGTTTGGCCTGTACTCTATCGGTTTGGCCTGTACTCTATCGGTTTGGCCTTGTACTCTATCGGTTTGGCTCTGTACTCTATCGGTTTGGCCTTGTACTCTATCGGTTTGGCCTGTACTCTATCGGTTTGGCCTGTACTCTATCGGTTTGGCTTGTACTCTATCGGTTTGGCTTGTACTCTATCGGTTTGGCCTGTACTCTATCGGTTTGGCTTGTACTCTATCGGTTTGGCCTGTACTCTATCGGTTTGGCCTTGTACTCTATCGGTTTGGTCTGTACTCTATCGGTTTGGCTTGTACTCTATCGGTTTGGCTTGTACTCTATCGGTTTGGCCTGTACTCTATCG
Organism: Aporrectodea caliginosa; assembly: GCA_020284085.1. Lineage (NCBI taxonomy): Eukaryota > Metazoa > Annelida > Clitellata > Crassiclitellata > Lumbricidae > Aporrectodea > Aporrectodea caliginosa. Next base: position 1,361,194 of record JACEVL010000526.1, read on the forward strand.
GTTTGGCCTGTACTCTATCGGTTTGGCCTGTACTCTATCGGTTTGGCCTGTACTCTATCGGTTTGGCCTGTACTCTATCGGTTTGGCCTGTACTCTATCGGTTTGGCCTGTACTCTATCGGTTTGGCCTGTACTCTATCGGTTTGGCCTGTACTCTATCGGTTTGGCTTGTACTCTATCGGTTTGGCCTGTACTCTATCGGTTTGGCCTGTACTCTATCGGTTTGGCCTGTACTCTATCGGTTTGGCCTGTACTCTATCGGTTTGGCCTGTACTCTATCGGTTTGGCCTGTACTCTATCGGTTTGGCCTGTACTCTATCGGTTCTGTACTCTATTGGTTTGTACTGTACTCTATCGGTTTGGCCTGTACTCTATCGGTTTGGCCTGTACTCTATCGGTTTGGCCTGTACTCTATCGGTTTGGCCTGTACTCTATCGGTTTGGCCTGTACTCTATCGGTTTGGCCTGTACTCTATCGGTTTGGCCTGTACTCTATCGGTTTGGCCTGTACTCTATCGGTTTGGCCTGTACTCTATCGGTTTGGCTTGTACTCTATCGGTTTGGCCTGTACTCTATCGGTTTGGCCTGTGTACTCTATCGGTTTGGCCTGTACTCTATCGGTTTGGCCTGTACTCTATCGGTTTGGCTCTGTACTCTATCGGTTTGGCCTGTACTCTATCGGTTTGGCCTGTACTCTATCGGTTTGGCCTGTACTCTATCGGTTTGGCCTGTACTCTATCGGTTTGGCCTGTACTCTATCGGTTTGGCCTGTACTCTATCGGTTTGCCTGTACTCTATCGGTTTGGCCTGTACTCTATCGGTTTGGCCTTGTACTCTATCGGTTTGGCCTGTACTCTATCGGTTTGGCCTGTACTCTATCGGTTTGGCTTGTACTCTATCGGTTTGGCCTGTACTCTATCGGTTTGGCCTGTACTCTATCGGTTTGGCCTGTACTCTATCGGTTTGGCCTGTACTCTATCGGTTTGGCCTGTACTCTATCGGTTTGGCCTTGTACTCTATCGGTTTGGCCTGTACTCTATCGGTTTGGTCTGTACTCTATCGGTTTGGCCTGTACTCTATCGGTTTGGCTCTGTACTCTATCGGTTTGGCTTGTACTCTATCGGTTTGGTCTGTACTCTATCGGTTTGGCCTGTACTCTATCGGTTTGGCCTGTACTCTATCGGTTTGGCTTGTACTCTATCGGTTTGGCCTGTACTCTATCGGTTTGGCTCTGTACTCTATCGGTTTGGCTTGTACTCTATCGGTTTGGCTTGTACTCTATCGGTTTGGCCTGTACTCTATCGGTTTGGCTTGTACTCTATCGGTTTGGCCTGTACTCTATCGGTTTGGCCTGTACTCTATCGGTTTGGCCTGTACTCTATCGGTTTGGCCTGTACTCTATCGGTTTGGCCTGTACTCTATCGGTTTGGCCTTGTACTCTATCGGTTTGGCCTGTACTCTATCGGTTTGGCCTGTACTCTATCGGTTTGGCCTGTACTCTATCGGTTTGGCCTTGTACTCTATCGGTTGGCCTGTACTCTATCGGTTTGGCCTGTACTCTATCGGTTTGGCCTGTACTCTATCGGTTTGGCCTGTACTCTATCGGTTTGGCTTGTACTCTATCGGTTTGGCTTGTACTCTATCGGTTTGGCCTGTACTCTATCGGTTTGGCCTGTACTCTATCGGTTTGGCCTGTACTCTATCGGTTTGGCTTGTACTCTATCGGTTTGGCTTGTACTCTATCGGTTTGGCCTGTACTCTATCGGTTTGGCCTGTACTCTATCGGTTTGGCTTGTACTCTATCGGTTTGGCCTGTACTCTATCGGTTTGGCTCTGTACTCTATCGGTTTGGCCTGTACTCTATCGGTTTGGCTTGTACTCTATCGGTTTGGCCTGTACTCTATCGGTTTGGCTTGTACTCTATCGGTTTGTACTCTATCGGTGTACTGTATCGGTTTGGCCTGTACTCTATCGGTTTGGCCTGTACTCTATCGGTTTGGCCTGTACTCTATCGGTTTGGCTTGTACTCTATCGGTTTGGCTTGTACTCTATCGGTTTGGGCTTGTACTCTATCGGTTTGGCTTGTACTCTATCGGTTTGGCTTGTACTCTATCGGTTTGGCCTGTACTCTATCGGTTTGGTCTGTACTCTATCGGTTTGGCCTGTACTCTATCGGTTTGGCCTGTACTCTATCGGTTTGGCCTGTACTCTATCGGTTTGGCCTGTACTCTATCGGTTTGGCCTGTACTCTATCGGTTTGGCTTGTACTCTATCGGTTTGGCCTGTACTCTATCGGTTTGGCCTGTACTCTATCGGTTTGGCTTGTACTCTATCGGTTTGGCCTGTACTCTATCGGTTTGGTCTGTACTCTATCGGTTTGGCCTTGTACTCTATCGGTTTGGCTCTGTACTCTATCGGTTTGGTCTGTACTCTATCGGTTTGGCTTGTACTCTATCGGTTTGGCCTGTACTCTATCGGTTTGGCTCTGTACTCTATCGGTTTGGCCTGTACTCTATCGGTTTGGCCTGTACTCTCTATCGGTTTGGCCCTGTACTCTATCGGTTTGGTCTGTACTCTATCGGTTTGGCTTCTGTACTCTAGCGTTTTGGCTTGTACTCTATCTTGTTTGGCTTGTACTCTATCGGTTTGTTTGGCTTTGTACTCTTAATCTGGTTTTAGCCTGTACTTTCAAATCGGTTTGGTACTGTACTCTTATCGGTTTAGTCTGTACTCTATCGGTTTGTTGGGCTTGTACTCTATCGGTTTTTGTCTTGTACTCTATCGGTTTGGCTTGTACTGTATCGGTTTTGGTCTGTACTCTATCGGTTTGGCTTTACTCTATCGGTTTGGCTTGTACTCTATTGGTTTGGCTTGTACTCTATCGGTTTTGGTCAGCACTCTATCGGTTTAGCCTGTACTCTATCGGGTTTGGCTTGTACTCTAGCGGTTTGGTCTGTACTCTATTGGTTTGCCCTTGTACTCTATCGGTTTGGCTTGTACTCTATCGGTTTGGCTTGTACTCTATCTGTTTGGTTAGCCTTGTACTCTATCTGTTTGGCTTGTACTGTATCGGTTTGGTCTGTACTCTATCTGGTTTGGCCTGTACTCTATGGAGGGTTTGTTGTAAAACAATTTTCATATTTTCTATCAGTTTCATGGCCATCTTTTATTTTTGGAACAACCTAAAAATTGTTTAGCCCATATATATCCTTTATATCTCAGCACCAAAACAAGCTATAGTGACGATCTCAGTGATCAAGGATGTAACCACAATAGCCAACTGAACAGATGGCTATCAAAGTGTTGCAACCAACCCCGGGCCGGGGTTGATTGCAACGACCCTGTGGGAAGGTTGCAACAGTATTGAAAGTAGTATAATTATTCAACGTAGGTTCGCATTGCCTGTACTCAAACCGTTTGGCCTGCCTACATATAAAATTGTAATAGATCGGTTTTGCCTCGCACTCTATCGGTTTAAATCTACTCTAAAAGCATCAATCAAGATATTAAATTGTTTTGGCTGCAATCTATCGTCATGTAAAATGTACTCGATCGATAGCGTATAGTACTCCATCGGCAGGCTAGTCTACTTGAACTACTTCTACCTATTTAGGCTGCATTGCCTAATGTTCAAGATTGTACTCCAAAATTGTAGAGCTTGCACTCTAGCGGTTTGGCCTTGTACTCAAAATCGGTTTGGCCTGTACTCTATTTGCCTACTGCACTCGCTTATGGCCTGTACTCCATTATTAACGGACTAAAGTCCAGGGGTGTCAAACCTGTTGTCTAATGGTTTGGCAGTGTACTCTGGCGGGTTTCCAGCACTCTATCGGTTTGGCCTGTATGTCTAAGGTGTTTGGCTTGTACTCTATTCGGTTTGGTTTGTACTTCTATCGGTTTGCTTGTTCTCTATCGGTTTGGCTGTACCAAATCGGTTTGGCCTGTACTCTATCGGTTTGGCTTGTACTCATTCGGTTTGGCCTGTACTCTATCGGTTTGGCCTCGGTACTCTGATTGGTTTGGCCTGTACTCTATCGGTTTGGCTTGCACTCTATCGGTTTGGCCTGTATCTATCGGTTTGGCCTGTACTCTATCGGTTTGGACTGTACTCTATCGGTTTGGCCTGTACTCTATCGGTTTGGCCTGTACTCTATCGGTTTGGCCTGTACACTATCGGTTTGGCTATCGGTTTGGCCTGTACTCTATCGGTTTGGCCTGTACTCTATCGGTTTGGCTCTGTACTCTATCGGTTTAACTTGTACTCTATCGGTTTGGCTTGTACTCTATCGGTTTTGGCCCTGTACTCTATCGGTTTGGCCTACTCTAAATATTTGGCCCTGTACTCTATCGGTTTGGCCTGTACTCTATCGGTTTGGCCTGTACTCTTTATCGGTTTGGCTTGTACTCTATCGGTTTGGCCTGCACTCTATCGGTTTGGCTTGTACTCTATCGGTTTGGCCTGTACTCTATCGGTTTGGCTTTGTACTTATCGGTTTGGCCTGTACTTCATCGGTTTGGCCCTGTACTCTATCGGTTTGGCCTGTACTCTATCGGTTTGGCCTGTACTCTATCGGTTTGGCCTGTACTCTATCGGTTTGGCTTGGCTTGTACTCTATCGGTTTGGCTTGTACTCTATCGGTTTGGCCTTGTACTCTATCGGTTTGGCCTGTACTCTATCGGTTTGGCCTGTACTCTATGGGTTTGGCTTGCACTCTATCGGTTTGGTCTGTACTCTATCGGTTTGGCTCTGTACTCTATCGGTTTGGCTTTTTGAACTCTATCGGTTTGGCCTGTACTCTATCGGTTTGGCCTGCAACTCTATCGGTTTGGCCTGTACTCTATCGGTTTGGCCTGTACTCTATCAAGTTTTGCTTGTTCTCTATCGGTTTGGCTTTGTACTCTATCGTTTTGGCTTGTACTCTATCGGTCTATTGATTGGCTTGTACTCTATCGGTTTGGCTTGTACTCTATCGGTTTGGCCTGTACTCTATCGGTTTGGCTTGTACTCTATCGGTTTGGCTTGTACTCTATCGGTTTGGCCTGTACTCTATCGGTTTGGCTTGTACTCTATCGGTTTGGCCTGCACTCTATCGGTTTGGCCTGTACTCTATCGATTTGTTTTTTCCTGTACTCTATCGGTTTGGCTTGTACTCTATCGGTTTGGTTTGTACTCTATCGGTTTTTGGTCTGTACTCTATCGGTTTGGCTTGTACTCTATCGGTTTGGCTCTGTACTCTATCGGTTTGGCTTGTACTCTATCGGTTTTGGCCTGTACTCTATCGGTTTGCCGTATACTATCACTTTGGCTGTACTCTATCGGTTTGGCCTGTACTCTATCGGTTTGGCTTGTACTCTATCGGTTTGGCTTGTACTCTATCGGTTTGGATTGTACTCTATCGGTTTGGCCTGTACTCTATCGGTTTGGCTTGTACTCTATCGGTTTGGTCTGTACTCTATCGGTTTTTGGCTTGTACTCTATCGGTTTGGCTTGTACTCTATCGGTTTGGCTTGTACTCTATCGGTTAGCCTTGTACTCTATCGGTTTGGCTTGTACTCTATCGGTTTGGTCTGTACTCTATCGGTTTGGCCTGTACTCTATCGGTTTAGTTTGTACTCTATCGGTTTGGCCTGTACTCTATCGGTTTGGCCTGTACTCTATCGGTTTGGCTTGTACTCTATCGGATTGGCTTGTACTCTATCGGCTTGGTTTGTACTCTATCGGTTTGGCTTTTGCCTCTATCGGTTTGGCCTGTACTTTCTATCGGTTTGGCTCTGTACTCTATCGGTTTGGTCTGTACTCTATCGGTTTGGCTTGTACTCTATCGGTTTGGAATGTACTCTATCGGTTTTGCTTGCACTTTATCGGTTTGGCTTGTACTCTATCGTTTTGGCTTGTACTCTATCGGTTTGGTCTGTACTCTATCGGTTTGGTCTGTACTCTATCGGTTTGGCTTGTACTCTATCGGTTTGGCTTGTACTCTATCGGTTTGGCCTGACCACACAGCTAATCGTTAAAAAGGAACAATACACACACACTAGTCATCTCTTTACTAGAATATCGCTATTGCCCTGGTTATAAGATGTATATCGGTTCAGATGGTTCTGTTATTATATATTGCGTAACGACATCTTGCGGCTGCCAGCTGTCCTCAAATCGACCGCTTCGAGGAAACCGATCATTAAATTGATCTATGAGAAAAGTCATTACAACGGTCATAGCAGTCACCAGATGTTGTTAAACACTTGAAACTACAGCTACAATCGTCGGATTTAATTTACTGAGCAATTCGAACAAACTCTGTATTGTCATCAGTGAGAACATTGCGTTATCCAGTTAAGCACAATGAGTACTACTAATAATGATCCGATCTGCGCAGACACCTTTATAAAGCTTTAATACGATCAATAATAGATTATGGAGATATAGCTTACTCATCAGCCTGTAAATCGTATTTGAATAAGCTAAATACAATTCAAACTGAAGCGCTAAGATTGTGCTGTGGAACCCCAAAAGGTACAACGGCATTGGCACTTCAGAATGAGTGTGGAGAAATGCCCCTGCATTTGAGGAGAACTTCTAACTCTATTAAAATGGGAATTAAAATCATAGGAAGTGAAGATCATCCCTGTAAAGAAACCTTCAAAACACATTGGACCGATATTCATAAAACCCCACAAAATAAGAACCATTCTATACATCTTAGAACAAATGAATTCATCTCATCTCTTGACACATCATTTATTGGACCTTGTTTTCCTATGACTCCCCCTTGGACAAATAATAAAATAGAAATAGATATCAGTTTGAAAAAACAGATTAATAAGAAAGTAGACAACCCTGAATTTCTTAAACTAATGGCACTTCAATTAATATCAAACTATAACACAGAAACTCACATTTATACTGATGGATCAAAAAAGGAAAATATTGTTACTGCAGCTTTTACAATTCCAAAGTTAGGCATAGATAGAAAGTTTAGATTATGTGATGGATCTAGTATATATGCAGCAGAATTGACTGCAATAAAAGAAGCAGTATCATGGGTAATAAACTATGACAACAGCAAGAACTGTCAATATATTATATTATCTGACTCTTTAAGTGTACTTACTTCTATTAAGCAAAATAAATCTGAATCTAGACCCAACTTGTTTAATGAACTGATGACACTATTGAACAAGTTGGATCCTAATAAAATAAAAATGGTTTGGATTCCAAGTCATGTAGATCTGACAGGTAATGAAAAAGCAGATGAATTGGCCAAAGAGGCATTACATATAGATAATATTAATTCAACAAATTATTTAGAAATACAAGAAATTCGCCCAATGATTAAAGATTATATAATAAATAAATGGCAAATGGAATATAACCTTGAAAATAAAGGGAGATTGTATAAAACCATATGCCCAAATGTTTCTACAAACATTAAATTCTCTGATCCGTGCAGAAATAAAGAAGTACAGATCAATAGATTGAGAATTGGTGTAGCAAATACTAATAAAAGATTATTTCAAATGGGAAAACACATTAGTGGGTTATGTGATACCTGTCAGGTCATGGAGAGTGTAGAGCATCTCCTCTTGGAATGCAAACAGGAAGATATATCAACTACTTTAAGAAATCAATGTGTTATTTATAAATCCGATTTTAACTTAAAATCTCTGCTGGATATAGGATGTTTGCAGAATACAGTGTATAATCTTGTAAAACACATTAACAAAGGAAAAATACTATAATTATCAACATTGATTATATCATATATTCAAGAAACTAGCGGAGTAAATTGATTATAGCTAAATTACCATTTAAATCAAATTATATGTGTGTGATTAATGACTATTTAAGTCAGATGATTGTTAGTTTGATTATTAGATTATTTCATTACTTTTGTTTTGCTTGGTTCTGAATGTAAATAGGATGACTTGTTATTGTAGAAAATGGAAAATTATGTAAATACTTGTATAACATTTTTGAAAAAGAGCCAAAAGGCCAAAAAAGAGCCAGAGAAGGCCAAAAAAAAAAAAAAAAAAAGCCAGAGAAGGCCAAAATGACTTAAAAATCATTAAAGTCATTTTAAAAAAGATCACATAAGTGACAGAGAGAAAAAAGAAAAATGAAAATGAAGGAAAAAAAAGGAAAAGGAACAGGAAAAAAAAAAAAAAAAAAAAAATCAATTATAATAAAAGAGCCAATGGGCCAAAGACAAACTACATACAAAAGAAAATGTAAAGACGTCAACGATCTTTGTTATCATAAGACGTCGTTAAACTCAGGAAAAGAAGAAGAATCGGTGCTTAGTCGTCAACGGCCTTTGATGTCATATTATGACGTTAAACTGTGGATTAAAAAAAAAAAATCGGTGCTTAGTACTGTTTCATCACACACTATTTAATATTTCTGAAAATAGCCAAAGTTATAAATCAATGCTTAGTACTGTTTCATCACACACTATTAATATTTACAGACCAATTTCCATTTTACCGTTTTTCTCAAAATTTCTTGAAAAGGTTATGTATTCTCGACTATTTGACTACATTAGTAAAATGAACATTCTACATACTTCACAACATGGTTTCCAGCGGGGTCATTCAACCTCGATGTCGCTCTTAAATATTCAGGATAATATATCATCTGTTATTGACCGGGGTGAATTTGCATTAGGTATATTTATTGATATTGCAAAAGCTTTTGATACGGTCAATCACGACATACTCACCAGCAAATTACAAAATATTGGTGTGCGTGGAATTGCTTTGGATTGGTTCAGAAATTACCTAGACAATAGAATGCAACAGGTTTTATGTAATGGCTCTTTATCGCAATTGAAACTAATCAAATTTGGGGTGCCACAAGGATCAATTCTTGGACCACTTCTTTTCTTACTCTTTATTAACGACCTTCCCAATGCTTCCCCAATATTGCGCTTTGTACTCTTTGCCGATGATACAAACATCTTTGCTTCTCACAAATCGTACGACATACTTTTTCAAACAATGAATCAGGAACTTAAGCATGTGGTTGATTGGTTTCGAGTGAACAAGTTATCTTTGAACCTCAATAAAACTAATTACGTATTATTTTGTTCACATCGAAAGCCTATTCCTGAAGTTAAAGGAACAGTTTTTATGGATAACAAACCTTTACCCCAAGTAACTTCGGTCAAATTCCTGGGAGTATACGTTGATCAATTTTTAACTTGGAAGGTACATATAGAAAATATTTCTAAGAAACTGGCGAAAAGTGTAGGTATCTTGGCCCGTACTGCCCACCTTCTACCGACTAGAATTAGACTTAGCTTATATTACTCCTTAGTTCACCCTTATCTCTCATATTGTAATGTAGTGTGGGCCTCTAATTACCCTTCTCGGTTGGTTAGGTTAAACTCATTACAAAAAAGAGCGGCCAGAATTATCTTGGGTAACTCGAACCCCCTGTCTTCTCAGGCCATGTTACAGAAATTGAACATCTGTAATATAGAACAGATTAGAATTAAACAGACCTCTGAGTTTATGTATAAATATATGCATAATCTTTTGCCTGGAGCTTTTACTGACTTCTTTAGCTTGACATCCCAATCTAATCCTTACAATGTTCGGACTTCTTCCAATTATAGAGGAATTGCCATTAGAACAAATACACGGAAATTCTCCATCAAAAGTGCTGGCCCTAGGACATGGAATAATCTCCCTGTTGCCATTCGTCTTTCTTCTAGCATTTCAATATTTAAAAAGAAACTCCGTCATCACTTACTGACTGTGGATCCCTAACTCCCACCATGCTTCCCCTGCTATTACCTGCCGTACATGCTCAAATTCGTACATACTGTGCTCGGTGCAGACACTCATTGTGTGTAATTTTTTATACTTAGTTAACTAGTTAAGCTCTACAATTTTTGGTACCCTTATGCATAACCTGCTGCTACGTTTCCCATGTACATGGGTAACCCTGTTAGCGGGACCCTGGTCCCTTAAGGGTTTCTCTCCCTTTGCTTTTTGTTGGCGATTCTATAATATATTTGTGATGTTAATTGTGATGTTGCCTACTTGAAGGAATAAAATTTTTGGTTATGGTTATGGTTAAACGTTTAAATATGCTGCTACTTAAATGAGTCTGCGCTCACACTCTGGTAGTGTCAGTACAAACCTGGAATAAAGGGAAGGGCAACAACGTCAACGGCCATAGGATGTCGTTTAACACTGGGTTGCTTCTTTAACGACACTTTTTCATATCGAAGATGATTAGTGTCGGAGGCAGAAAGCAATCTCGTACTCCACGTTTAAATTGCGACCGAGCCACCCGCAGTAAAGATCCGAGAAATTAATCTCTGATAAACCGACTCGACCGGGAAGCGAACCCGGGGCGCCGACGTGACGAGCGGGAAACCAACCCACTCGGCCACTCAGGATCTCTGAAAAATAGCAATTGAATGAAAATGTCGAATATATATAACATCGGCGTTAAACTATTTAAAGGTGTCTGAACAGATCGGAACATTTTTCAAAGTATTCATTGTGTTTAACTCGATAACGCAATGTTCTCATTGCTGACATTACAGAGTTTTTCGAATTGCTGAGTAAATTTAATCCGCAGATTGAAGCTGTAGTTTCAAGTGTTTAATAAACCTGATGATTGTCATGGCCATTGTAATCAATATCCTCAATTTAATGATCAGTTTGGTCCAAAGTTAAACATCTTATGGAAACAAAATTCGTTGACGTAGGAAGAAATAACTTTTACACAATTCAGATTTTTTCTGTTTAGAAATTTTACGCCGATTTTAGAAATGATAGAATCTGTTCTCGTTGGAATTAAATCCTATCGCGTATAGATAACGAATGCTTTGCTTCGAAGCGGTGGATGTTATGGCCCTGGCAGTCGCAAGATGTCGTCACAGAATATTATAATAACAGAAACATCTCTACCTTCTTTGCATAACTCCACTAATGCCCTGTTCTTAATAGTGCCAGTCCCAAGCATGCAAAAGGAGGAGGGCGACGCTTATAATCTCTCAAACGACACAGTTTCGTTAAACAGCAGATGCACACATTGCTAGGATGATTTGAATCGTCACGGTACTTTATACGGCTTAAATAGAAGTTGGATTGATAACAGTTATCATGGACATTGGCAGTCGTGAGTGGAAAGCAGAAGAGGTGAGTACAAGCGGAGGAGAGGTGAGATTAACAGATGAGATAGGAAGATCAGCAAACTGGTGGAGGTCTTTTGGGAGTCCCTTCCAAAGAGCTGATGCAGCGTAGACTAAAGAGCGGTTGCAAACATTCAGACAAGAGGGGACTGGAGGCCGGGATAAAGATATAATGATGAGCGAGTAGACCTGGGCGGTTGGCTGTTGAAGAGCTGGCGAATGTAAGAGGTGTGATGGGTTAGAAGAGCGTTATAGATTCGAGATACAATTTCGTAATGGATGCGCAGAATGATTTTTGGCAATGATGTGATTTCAGAACAGAGGTTATTTGGTGGTGTTTGTGAGTTTTGGTGACCGCGAGGGCGAGAGGTTTCTCGACTGTTTGAAGGCGCTTCATTTGAGAAGAGTCGACGTTGTAGAAAGGAGAGTTACAGTAGTTGACTTTGGAATGAACAATTGAAGTGGCTTTCGTGCAGGCGGCAGTGTAATCATGTATTGAGCGCAGTCGACGAAGGTCACGAATGTGCACATAGCAGGTGGATCCGTAAGATGGATGAATTCATCAAGCTTAATATTTCAGTTACGGACAGTAATATGTTCTGGAGTTAGTTTTCCTTCAACTTGATTTCTGTTCGATAATTTGATGATTTTAGTTGCACTGACATAATTTTTTTATTATATATATTTATTTATTTTAACGATGCCTCCGTAACAAGGACGATGGACTTCTCTGAGTAGGAGCTAGAATATCAAGCTAATAGTAATAATAATTAACAAATGTCATGTTCTATTTGCACACCTTTTAATAGCTTTCTGTGGTCGCTATATATTCTTAAATTTATAATTTTTCACAACTTAACTCTAGAAAATGTTTGCATTATGCCGAAGTAATTTATATCGACGTGAACGGCTTTTGTTGCCGTACGATGTTGTTAAACTCTGCATCAGTGCATCCATCCATGCAGTCGCATCATGAAAATAGAAACGTAAACGCAGGTGCAAATGTAAATGCCATTTTAATTGTAAAAAATGTAACTGTAAAAGAATCGGATTCGAACGTGGATGGATGGATGCCGAAATTATTCTGAACAGTTCCTACTGTAATAAAGAACACTGGATGATTATTTAACCAATTATAACCCAGGGCCGGCGTTTCGTTTTATATAGCATCGGATAATCACGTTAAAAAGGTGTCTAAATGGATGGATGTATCCAGAGTTTAATGGTTAGTCTGCTGCACTGTCAAGCGTTTTGTTGAAGGTTCAAATCCCCATCTGTGCAGAAAATTATTGCCAGATTTTGATTCCACTTGCAGCCCCTAGCAAATGAGTAAATTGACCGTACACTAGCACGATCAGGCACAGAGCGAGAGAGAAAACAGACAGACATAGTCAGACAGACAGACAAACAGACAGATACAGAGACAGAAAGAGAGGGCTGGACACTCACCCTTCTATGCCGAGGCTAGGAAAAATTAAGTTGGCCAATTCAGAAGAGGAAGTATCTTAATTAAGATTATTATGACATGTAAAACTTCTTTTTTAAGCGATTGGTTGGTTAGCTTCTGTTTAACGACACTGTGTCATAACAAAGATGACTAGCGTCGCCCTTCTCCTGTCTCCAGGTTTGGGACTGGCACTACTCGAGTATGGGCAGTGTGAGACGTAAAGTGAAAATTCCTCCTGAGTGTTTGACCCGATCCACTTCCTTTAGCCCTTCTTGGAGTCAGTGGCGTAGCAACCATATAACGAGGGTGAACAAAGTCCATGGTCCCCCGAGGTCCCAAGGGCCCCAAGCGATAGCGTATTGGATAGCACACTGGCACCGAGTTCGAGCCCCGTAGAACGGATATGCTTTGTGAGGCTGCTATTAGCGCCGTGTTTTGCAGGCTGTCTGTTCTGTTAGTAGTTAAGATTTAAATTGCATAGCATGTAAATGTACAGCTTCAATTCTCAACACCATCCACCATAGCCATCTGACTGTCTGCCTACCTCAACCATTTTGGAACTTCACCTGGAATCAATTTTTCGCAGGCGTTGTAAATTTCCAATGCGTAATTAGACCATCGCCTGCGTGGCAAACGGAGGTTTACCAAACCGGCGTTAAGTGCGAAGGAGTGAAGAGTTAACTGGGGCACACGGGAAGTACGTTTTTAATCCTTATTCCACTGCCCCGTGTATTATGAGTTTAACAGCAACTAACCAGCCAAACAAGATCAACTGCAATGGTAAACGCAAGATGTTTCTAGACGTTGATAACACTTACTATTATAGAAAACCATTGTCCATTTGGACACCTTTAAATCGTTTGTTAACGATGCTATGTATTTGATATTTTATCGAAACCACAATGTATGTTTACCTTACCTTCTGTGCATATTTACGAATTGTCGTCAACTGCCTTTGATGTCAAACGAGGACGTTGAACTTTGGAATAAGAAGTCGCCACTGCACACTTCAACATTTTCGTTTAATGGCTATTGATGGCAACACAAAGGCTGAAGGGCCGTTTTAAGGTAAATCTTTCCGTCGACGCCAACGGCCTTTCTTGTCATAAGATGTCTTTAAACCAAAGCTTGAGGGTATGTACCATACGTATTCTATTTTTTGAAAGTTACGTTCGTTTTTTAACGTACCCTATTTTAGGGTACGTAAACAATAAAAAAAATACGTTAACCACGTCATTGCTCATTATAAGAATGTTCAATTTAATTTAAGCAATCACAACCCAGCGTAGTAAATTGCTGAAATGCTGTATTGTAGGTCTATGTTCATCCAGCATACATTGCATTTAATGCACTAATGTCAGATTATACGTAGGCTATGGGTCACCGAGTAAACCATAAATAAAATTTTCGTGTACGATACGTACCATACGCGTATTCTATTTTTTGAAAGGTACGCACGTATTTTAACGTATTCTATTTTAGGGTACGCGTACCCTCGAGCTCTGCTTTAAACCCTGGATCCACAAATGCTATTGAGAACATAGCACCGTTTAAAAAACCCAGTGAGAGATGCGATATGTCGGAATTCAAAAGATGTCGCAAACGACGCTATATTATCTGAAGATTATAATGAAAATGCAATGAAGGCACACTGCAATAGAAAACGATGAATTGTTACTCGGGATTTAACCTTCGAACTGTCAGAATCGTCTCGATCACTTACGAAACGCCAAGGTTAAGTCCACATTATCGGGCATGGCAGACCTAAGATGTCGTTAGTCATTGAAATCCACTAATAATGTGCGATCTGCTTAGAAAGAGAGAGACACACACAGACAGACAGAGAGACAGACAGAGACAGACAAAGCCAGACAGAGCTCGATGACAACGATCATGCATATGACATAAGTTGCGAACTTGTCAGCTTAGTTTTAATAAACGAGAATTGATTGAAAATTGATTGTGAAACGCTCAATTATTACTATTAATAATAGTTTCCTTGGGGGCCGAAATGGGGCAGCAAGCGTCTCAAAAAGCCTCTGCTGCTCAATTGCCCACCACGCCACCTTCTCGTGGTACCCCTGTTGGAAACAAAGTGCGTGGTGGACGACCGAGTCCTCGCCGGGATATGCGAGTACCCAGAGAAGAAACTTCTGAAGGACGGATGATGGAACTCGTCAACGCAAGAGCGAGATGGTGTCTCGAGAAAAACACCGAGAGGAAGGACTTGGGAGACCACCTCTCTATATATCCCAAGTATATAGAAGATGAAGCCACTAGAGAAAAAAGCCAACGACGTCAACGATTCAACCTGGATACCGGGAAGAGTCGCGTCCGGCAGGGGAGGGGGTGGGGCCTCCTCGGTCGTCAACCAGCGAAACCCCTGCAAAATCAACATGAAGAAAGATCAGAAAAACAAGATACAAATAGGGACATGGAATGTCCGCACAATGCTAAGACCCGGGAAGCTTGCAAACGTCATAGGGGAGATGAAAAGATCAAAATTGAATGTTATGGGGCTGGCGGAGACAAGATGGAAGGAGGAGGGAGACTTTAATAGTGATGGAATAAGAATCATACACACAGGAGGAGAAAACAACCAAAACGGTGTAGCTGTTCTGGTAGAAGAGAAGATTGCCAGGTCCATAATAAAGATTGAAAGATATGGAAGCAGGATGATTGAGGTCAAAATAAAGGCAGAACCAGTAGATATAGTAATAATACAGATATACATGCCAACAACAACGCACAAAGATGAAGAAGTAGACGATATGTATGAGAGATTGGAGGAAATACTGGATAGAACCAAGGGAACAGATTATGTTGTCATAATGGGAGACTGGAACGCAGTGGTGGGAGAAGGAGCGGAGGGAAAATGCATTGGAAAGTATGGTCTGGGGAAGAGAAATAGCAGAGGCGAAAAACTAGCGGAGTTCTGTGAGAGAAGAGAACTAATACTGACAAACACCTGGTTTCAGCACGAGAAGAGACGTAGGTACACGTGGAAATCCCCGGGAGATATGGCAAGATATCAGCTGGACTACATAATGGTAAGACACAGATACAGAAACAGTGTCAAGAATGCAAGAGCAATGCCGGGAGCAGACGCAGACACAGATCACAACTTGATCATCATGAAGGCCCAGATAAAACTGAAATTCATCAAGAGGAAAAAGAAGATAAGACAGAGATGGAATAAAAAGAACCTGAAAGAAAAGAGCAACGAACTGGGAAAGAAAATAGAAGAAAATCTAAGAGAATACGAAGGAAAATCCATAGAAGAGAGATGGAAAAGACTGAAAGACAATATCATACAGAGCGCCAATGACATCGTCGGAGCAGAAGAGAGAGTACCTGCTAGGAAACCGTGGGTAACAAGAGAAATGATAGAAGAGATGGAGGAAAGGAGGAAATGGAAACACCAAAGCACCGAAAAAGCAAGACAAGAATATAGAAGATTAAACAACAAACTGAGAAGAACAACAGAAGAGGCAAGGGAAAAATGGTGGGACGAGAAATGTCAAGAGTTAGAAGACTTACAGCAACAGGGAAGATATGACAAAGTGTACGAAAAGGTGAAACAGATATCTAGGAAACCGGGAAAAGGAGGATAGAGCTGTACCGATATCGCTTTTTGCCAATTATGCCGATACCGCGTATAGCCGATTATTAAATTGCCGATACCGATACCGCGTATAGCCGATTATTAAACTGCCAGTACCAATTATGAGACCGAATATATTTAATTATTTGTTTAGTGAAAATGTTCGGTTCCGAAAAATAAACCAGTGATCTATCGTCACTACTATAAGGGTCGACGTTTAAATTAAGTTGGGAAGTTGTTAACGATAGCCTATATTTTAATGCATAGCCTGAATAATAACGGACGTAAAACGATAGATGAAAATCGAAAAAAAACTTGGAATATGCAAAAATTCAAGTAAAATTATTAAATTATAACACAATTTTAACATCGGCACCGATTAACCGATTATTTCTGCCGATACCCGATTATGCCGATTGTTCTAATAATCGGCCCGATTACGCGTATGGCCGTTTAATCGGTACAGCTCTAAAGGAGGAGGAGGAATAGAGGTTAGCGACAAACAAGGTAGACTCCTAAATGAAACAATTGAAGTTAAGAACCGATGGAAGGAGTACGTGGAGGAACTCTACAGAAGTGAAGAGGGAGAATTGCATGACAATCAGGGACTGGAGAAGGAAGAGGAGACTCGAGGGAGAGAGGATGATATTGGCCCAGAGGTGCTGGGAGAGGAGGTAAGAGCGGCCATAAAGGAACTGAAAAACAACAAAGCAGAGGGAATAGACAACATACCAGCAGAGATGCTCAAAAGTCTGGAGGATGGTGCCATGAAAGAACTAATAAGGATATGCCAAGATATATACACAACGGGAGAATGGCCAGAGGACTTCCTGCAATCCATAATAATACCAATTAAAAAGAAACCAAATGCAACAGCATGCGAGGATTACAGGACCATTAGCCTCCTCACCCATGCGTCAAAAGTCATGATAAGAATACTAGCAAAGAGAGTGCAAGCAAAGACAGAGGCAATTGAGGGGCTGGGAGATGATCAATTTGGTTTTAGAAAAGGCATGGGAACTAGGGATGCGATCGGAACACTAAGAGTACTAACAGAGAGGAGCTGCCAGAATGGTCAGGATGTATATATATGCTTTGTGGATTATGAAAAAGCATTTGATAGAGTTGACTGGAGAAGGCTACTACATGCATTGAGGCGGATGGGAATAGATTGGAGAGACAGAAGATTAATAGGAAACTTATACATGGGACAAAAGATGCGAATAAGAATAGATGGAGAGTACTCGGAACCAGGAAACGTTGGAAGAGGTGTGAGACAAGGATGCCCACTGTCACCATTACTATTTAACATCTATATAGAAGAGCTTGTCAGAGAGGCAGTAGAGGAGATGGAGGAGGGGATAAAGGTTGGTGGAAAATGGATAAAGGCATTAAGGTTTGCAGATGATCAGGCAATGTTGGCGAGAAACCAGAAAGGATTGCAAGCAATGATGGATAGGCTAAACACAATATCAACCGAATACGGGATGAAGATTAACATCAAAAAGACAAAGGTATTGAAGATAAGTAAAGGAAAGGAAACTGTAGTCAGAATACACATTGGAGGAAAACAGATAGAGCAAGTCAAAGAATTCTGCTACCTAGGGAGTATGATTACGACAGATGCCAAATGCCACAGAGAAATTAAAAGAAGGATAGCAATAGGAAAGGAGGCATTCTCAAACAGAAGAGAATTACTGAGAGGAAAACTAAACAATAATCTAAAGATAAGAATGATAAAGACACTAGTATGGAGCGTGGTGCTGTATGGATCGGAGACATGGACAATGAGAAAAGCGGATATAAAAAGACTGGAAGCTTTCGAAATGTGGACATGGAGAAGAATGGAAAAAATCAGCTGGACAGAACATATAACAAATGAAGAAGTGTTGGGAATAATTGGAGAAGAAAGAGTCCTTATACGCACAATAAGAGACAGGCAAAGGAAATGGATCGGACACACGCTGAGAGGAGACTCACTACTAAGAACGGTCATCGAAGGAAAAATGAAGGGGAGGAAGACAAGAGGAAGACCAAGACAGATGATGCTGGATTGGATGATGACAAACGGCTACAGGAAACTGAAAGAAGAGGCCCAACAACGAGAGAAGTGGCGACGTCGGACATTTGAACCTGCCTAACAGGCAGAGAACCACAAGAAGAATAGTTTCCTTAAACACCTTTAAATTGCTACTAAACGACGCTATATAGTCTGAGTTTCTCTCACTGTCTAAATTTCTTGATGACAAGTCAGCAATGTCGTTTAACTCTTTCTACAGACAAGAACTATGAGCGGTCCTACTAATTATCAGTTCGAAGGCGTCCAAACCCCGACTAGTTTACAACATGCCTCGTATCCAGGGTCGAGGATTATTGGTATTATTTTATTCATTTATTGGTATTATTATTAAGGGCTAAACTAATGACTAGTTTTTCCTCTTTGGTCTCTCGTTCTTTAAAGACGTTTCTTTTCCCCGGGGTTTTCGTGCTGAGAGCGCTTCTGAATAGTTATTCTGAGAGAGGCGCTATATAAATCTTTAAATACAATACAATACAATACAATTATCGGGCACATTGAGAAAACAGTCATGTAAGAAAAGCCTACTGCGGCAGACATGGCGAAACTAGCGGATGAACGCCACCTTGTGACAGTCATCCAGAATGACATCCATGTTCTTCGTGGACTTCCGCCACCTGTCGTTGAACGCCATTACCACCTTAGACCACGACCAAATTAATTTGCGCTGCCTACAAAAGATGACAGACATTTCATGCCCCTTGCCTTTTATAGTAAATCACGCAACTTCACACACTCTAAGACATTGCCAAGTTACATTTAGTTATCTGTCTAAATTTCTTACATTTAAAGTAACTGCTATTGACATTACATACAAAGAGCTGCATTGCTTTATGTAGCTCCACTTGAACTCAACCCCTAACCCTAGGGCTACCAAGGGGGTGGTTACCACCACCCCCACGTTTTTATGCATAATTTTATTTGCATATGGAATATAATTTTTACATTTTAGGTAGCTGTAGCAGAATAATTTGGGCACATTTTGAGGTAAACATCATGATGGTACCTCATGCCGTTCAAAAGTTATACCCGATATACCCGAGGTACACCCCCTTAGTTTTTCGACTATGGCGTATTCATTTTTCTTCCTGGAAGATAAACAAATATACCATTCCGTAGAGGGAATGCAGGGCTTCATTTGATTACTTACTTATTTGTCTTTTGAACACCGGAAGTGATAAAAATAAATAATAATACGCGATATCTGTCTGAAATTGGATGAATGCAGCATCACAACGTAAACCGATATAGCTGCGTGCATTAATATTTCCCTACAACTATGGACTAGTTTATAGACTATTGTTACAAATGAAGCATCATTATGTTTAAAATGTTCTTGGATACATAGATCAGTTTCAAAACACACATTTATCCAAAAAATAAAAAATATACGCAATAATATAAATATCGCTAATTATCGGCTACATTGTTAAAAAATTATGTAATTTCGACATGCATTCATATAATGTACAACTAAATATACCATTCTATTCAGAAATGAATGCTGAATCCAATGCTGTATTACAAGTTATGATATGTGAAACCAAAAGGCGAAATCCAGAGGGGTGGTGACCACCCCACCCCCTTGGTAGCCCGTGCAACAAAAAACCTCGGTAGCCTGAGGGTTAAGCTTAAATTTGTCTGATAAGTTTATTGCGAGTCATCTGCCAGGTAACCAGTCCGTCAGACTCCTGCCAGTAGCCCCTCGATTCCGGCTCGGTCTACTGCAGTAGTGAAGCCCCACCAGACCAGAGCAGCATACATCAATCGGGCTACTGTAGTTGCTCTAGGCACCTCTTGTAAAGCTTCCTGCGACAGGCCATGAGACCTTAGAGTTCGTAGAGCATGAAGAGATCACCGCAGGAGGTTAATATCCTCATCTACATGAGACATAGGCGTAGCCAGAAAACATTTTCGGAGGAGGTTTTAGGATTTCGGGGGGTTCCATTGAATATCGTTGCAAAAGGCCAGGTTTTTTTGTATTTGCATGTAAAAGCATATAAATCTTTTTAGGAAACTTATTTGTGGGGGGTTTGAACCCGTAAAACCACCCCATAAATACGCCTATGACATGAGAGGTGACGTGAAAATCAGAGCGTAGAACCACGGCTCATCGATACGAGTGGTTATATTTCGGGGTTGAAGTTAAACGACGGAGAATGAGTAGGATTACCCTTCTCACACGAATGTCGGCTGAGAATCTGTTACTACCCCTTTCACCAGTTTCCTCTAAAGTGGTTAGTTTGTCGTGTATTTTATAACCTAGTTCATCAAATGTCTGTCGTTCAAATGCAGTGAGTTCCTTCCTTCTCATATTTTTCATAATCATTTTATTTCAAGAGTGGCTATATAAGTTTGTGTATTAAATTGCAAGTAGCATTAATTACATGAAATATTTGTATACAACATTATTACGTCACATTGCAATTCGTATTAACCCTAGGGCTACCATTGAAGCTTTTTTTGTAACACTGGCTACCAAGGGGGGGTGGTTACCACCCCTGGATTTCGTGTTTGGTTTTACATATCATAACTTGTAATATAGCATTGGATTCAGCATTCATTTCTGCACAGAATGGTATATTTAGTTGTACATTATGTGAATGCACCTCGAAATTACATCACTTTTAACAACGGAACCCATTAATTAGCAATATTGTATATTATTGCGTACATTTTGTACTTTTTGGATAAACAAATATAAGATTATGTGTGGTTTTGAAACTAATCTATGTAGAAAAGATACACAAAATCATCCCTACACATGTTTATATAGTATAAATGTACATCCATACATATATATCCATACATATATATCGGTTTACGTTGTAATGCCGCATTCAGCCATTTTCACACAGATTACGCGTATTATTATTTATTTTGATCACTTCCGGTATTCAAAAGACAAAGATGTAGGTATGCAAATGAAGCCCTTCATTCCCTCTAAAGAATGGTATCTTTGTTTCTCTTCCAGCAAGACAAATGAATACGCTACAGACAAAAAACTAAGGGAGGAGTGCTTCCATTCAGCCATTTTTCACGCATATTACGCGTATTATAATTTATTTTGAGCACTTCCGGTTGTCTCAGGTCAACTCAGTGACCATAGAAATGTAGCCCCACATTCCCTCTATAGAATGGTATAATTTGTGTCTCTTAATATTAAACGACGGATAAGATATAGTCGAAAAAGTTTCTTTCAATTTCTCTTGAACAGCGGTATTAATACAAAAATAATCTATGTTGACGTCAAAGACCTGTGTTGCCATAAGATGTCGTTAACCTAAATATACAGTAATAATTTTTCAATAGTAAACGTTGTATGGCTTAGACCCTGTTCAATATTGAATGAATTCAGCGGGTGAGATCTTTCACCACCACTGCCCCTTTGAATGGGTAGCACGGCAGGTTTGAACGGATAGTAGAGTTTACTTTATCTACTGACATCCTGTGGTTGTCAGGGTCAGGGCCATTTAACGTCGACACCGCTGAGCGGTTTTATAAACATCAAATAAGTTACCTTAAATATTGCGCATTTGATGAATATATTGTATCGGAAGGAAACGCTGTAAAGGTGTCTAAGGATAGCATTGCGTTTTCCAATGTGCCAGTCTATAACTGCAAAACTGTTCTATTTGCAAGCGATTTTACAGTATATATAAATTCATGCGTTTTTCTATAGCGACCCTGTTCAATTTTAAATGATTATTGATCGGGAAGATACTTTGCCACTGCTGCCCCTTTGAATTACTGCTGGAATTAACGCTTCATTTAGAAGCGACTAATTGCTTTAAAATTACGCGGTTCAGTAATATATTGTATCGGTAGGAACTGTTATAAAGGTGTCTAAGTAGAGAATTGCGTTATCGAAAGTTTCACCATGTAACTGGACAACTGTTACAGTTCTATTCACAAGCAATTAAATCGTAAATATAAATTTAGGCGTTTTTCTAAAGCGACCGTATGGCTTCGACCCTGCATACACATTTTGCAGTGAATTGATCGGGTGAGATCTTTCACCACCACTGTCCCTTTGAATGGGTGCCATCCTGTTTAAGGTCCGCTTGTACGGACCGTGCTAGCCAGAGATTAAAATAACTTAATTGAGACATGCACAAAGACAAGTCATGTACTCTAATGCTAAGCGCGGTTCTCCAGCCTATATTCACGAGCGCTGTGTCGTATCCAATCCAATCGCTGCTGTTGTTTGAGAGAGGTTGTCCAGAGAGCGATGTCTGGTGGAGTTCGGTTGCCAGAGATAGGAGGCAGAACAGCTGCCAAGGCGGGTTTTGGCGAATAACATACTCACTACAATAAAACCAGTGTCCATTAACATGTCTTTGAGTCGTGGTTAACGGCGCTATATGTAGGCCTATTCAAATTTTCTTTCAATTTCTCTGGAACAGCTGTATTAATACAAAAATAATCTATGTCGACGTCAAAGATCTTTGTTGCCATAATACCTAGTTAATATACAGTAGAAGGCTAGGTCGACCGAGTTTAACCACCTTAGTAACTCCGCTACTTCTGCCATTCTCGAGCCTGGCTGAAAGAGAAGGACAAAGCTAATCATCAGAATCATCTAATCAATGGATTAAGATATGGATTAATTGCCATAACATGTCGTTAACCTGTTGAATCCAATACAATCGTGGTTGTGTAGTCACTAAACATAGTTAATATAGAAGGTAAGGCCGACGTTAACCATCTCTGCCACTTCTGCCAGTCTCAACTCTCAAGCCTGGATGAAAGAGGAGGGCAAAGTTAATCCTGTGAGTTATGATGCAGCATTCTTAAACAACACATGACAAACCCAATTAAAATAGAATACGTATGGTACATACCCTCAAGCTTTGGTTTAAAGACATCTTATGACAAGAAAGGCCGTTGGCGTCGACGGAAAGATTTACCTTAAAACGGCCCTTCAGCCTTTGTGTTGCCATCAATAGCCATTAAACGAAAATGTTGAAGTGTGCAGTGGCGACTTCTTATTCCAAAGTTCAACGTCCTCGTTTGACATCAAAGGCAGTTGACGACAATTCGTAAATATGCACAGAAGGTAAGGTAAACATACATTGTGGTTTCGATAAAATATCAAATACATAGCATCGTTAACAAACGATTTAAAGGTGTCCAAATGGACAATGGTTTTCTATAATAGTAAGTGTTATCAACGTCTAGAAACATCTTGCGTTTACCATTGCAGTTGATCTTGTTTGGCTGGTTAGTTGCTGTTAACCTTTATTTGACCAACGTTCCATTTTTGGAACATAATTTGTAATGTTAAAAAAATAATTCTGCCTTGGTAAATTTATTATATTTGCACATCAAATGAAAGATCTAAGAATGGAGAATGTAAAACAGTGGTAATTTTCTGATTGCCTTTTTTTATTTTTGTGCTACAGACGCGTAATTTTGACGAATTTTGTGATTTTTGAACAAAATCTTTTAGGAAGTTGAAATAAATATTTGTGTCATAATTTTACAGGTGAGACACGTTCTATTTTGTTGACTGATATCTAAAGTCAGTGATAAAAATCAAAATTACTGAAAAAGAAGCAAAACTCTAGAAGAAAAACCCGAGTTTTGAAGCATGTTCCATTTTTGGAACGTTGGGTCACTCTCATTAGTATAATTCCAACATCAGGCGATTGTGTTCCTTTATCATAATTTGTCAGTATATACTGCTGGATTGTTGCATGTGTCATTAATTTGTTTTTAATATTATGTTTCATTTAATTTATTTTTAACCAGGGGCGTAGCCAGGAAAAAATTTCGGGGGGGTAAGTTTTCTGGGGTTTCCATTGGAAATGGTCGAAAAAGTTCAGTTTTTTGTATTTCGCATATAATTGCATAGAAAAAATGTCGGCAATTTATTTACGGTGACCCCACCCCGTAAAACCCCTTATATATGCCCATGTTTTAACACTGATTTTGTAATAATTAGTACATATTTTAAATTGGAGTTTTAGAAAATAACGCAATAACTGCAACACAGTTGAGTACCTGATGCACTCTAATAGCAACTGCAATGTCTAAATCCATGATAGGAGGATGTACTGCCATGCATGCAGCTGACAAGAGATCTCTCTATAATGGCAGAGTGTGCACTATATGATCAGTAATACAAATCTTTGCAATTTTGAATCATTCATTGAAAACTTAGCATTTATGAGTCGGTGGGTGCCTAACTATGGACATCATGGGTTAGAGATGTTTATAAGAGGAAAGCCAATCAGATTTAGTTATAAGATCTGGATGTCTTATTCATGAATAGGATGTTCATCCATATCAAGCAACAATTTATTGTGGCAGGAGTAGGCGACCCACATAAACCCCTTTTTGTGAGTGCGTTTTCATGAATTTTGCCTAACTCATCACAGGAAACCATATCACATGCTATTATTTGCCAATCTTTTTACTAGTTACAGTCTTCTGTCTAAGCTGAGGTGTGGGGCAGCAGTCATTCAGAGGTGCTAATCCAGTTCGACCATTACGTCCGTGATGGTCGAACTAGAACAGAACCTCTGAATGACAAGAAAATGTTTGCAAAACAAGAAAGAATGCACATCTCATGCCAAAATTGTTGTTGTTAGGTAGTCAGATAACAATGTAGTAGCATGTTCCAGCAGTATCAATACTGTAAATCCTGTGAAAAGTGCTCAGGCACGTCAAAGGTTGCCATGACACATTGCGATGGGGTCGAGCAATACATTCCTCTCATTAGTCAGGCTCGTTGTTTTTTTTCAATTTTTGAAGAAAAACACTACCAAAGAATGTGTCAGGTGCCTCAATAAACTTCAAGTGAACTGTTTTGAAAGTTTTCATACCTTTAAATAAACTGGTTTTCAATAAATTGTGCATAAGCCAATATTGTATCGTTTATTCACGTTGAACTGCCATTGTAAAAAAATGCTAGTGGGAATGACCCAACGTTCCATTTTTGGAACATCCCAAAAATGACCTTAAATGTGAAATATAACTAAAAGATTGTCATTTCTGTTTTAATACCATCAACATACAACACATATATAAGGGCCATCTCAAAATTTCACCTAAAAGGCATAGTGGGTAAATTGCTGTTAAACTCATAATACACGGGGCAGTGGAATAAGGATTAAAAACGTACTTCCCGTGTGCCCCAGTTAACTCTTCACTCCTTCGCACTTAACGCCGGTTTGGTAAACCTCCGTTTGCCACGCAGGCGATGGTCTAATTACGCATTGGAAATTTACAACGCCTGCGAAAAATTGATTCCAGGTGAAGTTCCAAAATGGTTGAGGTAGGCAGACAGTCAGATGGCTATGGTGGATGGTGTTGAGAATTGAAGCTGTACATTTACATGCTATGCAATTTAAATCTTAACTACTAACAGAACAGACAGCCTGCAAAACACGGCGCTAATAGCAGCCTACAAAGCATATCCGCCCTACGGGGCTCGAACTCGGTGCCAGTGTGCTATCCAATACGCTATCGCTTGGGGCCCTTGGGACCTCGGGGGACCATGGACTTTGTTCACCCTCGTTATATGGTTGCTACGCCACTGACTCCAAGAAGGGCTAAAGGAAGTGGATCGGGTCAAACACTCAGGAGGAATTTTCACTTTACGTCTCACACTGCCCATACTCGAGTAGTGCCAGTCCCAAACCTGGAGACAGGAGAAGGGCGACGCTAGTCATCTTTGTTATGACACAGTGTCGTTAAACAGAAGCTAACCAACCAATCGCTTAAAAAAGAAGTTTTACATGTCATAATAATCTTAATTAAGATACTTCCTCTTCTGAATTGGCCAACTTAATTTTTCCTAGCCTCGGCATAGAAGGGTGAGTGTCCAGCCCTCTCTTTCTGTCTCTGTATCTGTCTGTTTGTCTGTCTGTCTGACTATGTCTGTCTGTTTTCTCTCTCGCTCTGTGCCTGATCGTGCTAGTGTACGGTCAATTTACTCATTTGCTAGGGGCTGCAAGTGGAATCAAAATCTGGCAATAATTTTCTGCACAGATGGGGATTTGAACCTTCAACAAAACGCTTGACAGTGCAGCAGACTAACCATTAAACTCTGGATACATCCATCCATTTAGACACCTTTTTAACGTGATTATCCGATGCTATATAAAACGAAACGCCGGCCCTGGGTTATAATTGGTTAAATAATCATCCAGTGTTCTTTATTACAGTAGGAACTGTTCAGAATAATTTCGGCATCCATCCATCCACGTTCGAATCCGATTCTTTTACAGTTACATTTTTTACAATTAAAATGGCATTTACATTTGCACCTGCGTTTACGTTTCTATTTTCATGATGCGACTGCATGGATGGATGCACTGATGCAGAGTTTAACAACATCGTACGGCAACAAAAGCCGTTCACGTCGATATAAATTACTTCGGCATAATGCAAACATTTTCTAGAGTTAAGTTGTGAAAAATTATAAATTTAAGAATATATAGCGACCACAGAAAGCTATTAAAAGGTGTGCAAATAGAACATGACATTTGTTAATTATTATTACTATTAGCTTGATATTCTAGCTCCTACTCAGAGAAGTCCATCGTCCTTGTTACGGAGGCATCGTTAAAATAAATAAATATATATAATAAAAAAATTATGTCAGTGCAACTAAAATCATCAAATTATCGAACAGAAATCAAGTTGAAGGAAAACTAACTCCAGAACATATTACTGTCCGTAACTGAAATATTAAGACGAAAAAACTTCGGTTGGCTGTCTTGTTAATAAGCTTATGTAATTTAATGTACGGTTGATGTAATGTGATGTTACATGTAATTTAGTGTAATAAAGTACAAATTCCTTTTGATATAAGCTTAATTGAATGCAATAATGTACTTTTGATGTAGGCCTACGTGTATTAGACCGCAAAATGCTGTTTATGCAAACGAATGTAATTTAATGTAGTAAGCTACAATTAATGTTGGTATAATTGAATGCACAGTTTAATTGGAAATGGGATGTAACGTAAAAACGTATGACTAATCTAACGAAATTTAATAAACACAAAGTAACATTAATTTGCAACAATTAATTTATTTTTTATAAGTGTGGTTTAATACGAAATTGAGAAATTAAAGATATGGAAATCTTTTCAAATCTAAATTGTAAACATAAGTCCACATAAGTCCATGATGACATGATCAATTAAAAATTAAACTTTGTAAGTATAGCGTGTACTTAATTAAAAAGTCTCGCTTTCGAGTCGTCGTTTGTCAAAACCTGCAGACTCCACAGAAATGAACGTCGAAGATCATCTCGCAAGGCTCACTAACTAATGTAACGTCTCTGTAATAACTTGTATTAACTTGTGATCATCTGTTCACACTGATTTGTAATCACACTGCGTACATGTCAGTTTGAAAATATTAAACGAAGAGCATTATTAGTATTATTATTAGTTTTTAAAGTAGAGTCGACAAACTTATGAATCTATTTCAGCGCCATTCTGGTTGTCGTCTTCGAGCGAAGCGTCATTGGTTGTAATAATCGTCTGCAACCCGATGACGTCACTGACGGTTTCCGTGGTTACCGTTGTTCGTGAGGCGCCATGGTTTGTAGCAGCAGCCAAACAGATAGTGACGAAAGTAGCGTTTGTACTCTGCGTTGAGTAGGTAGAGCGCCAGAGGATTGATGGCTGAATAGATGAACATCAGGCAGAGACTGACGACCAGTAGGGCGCTCTGACCCATGTTCCTTATAAAATCATCTATGAAAAGGACGCACATGAGATATAGGTGATGTGGCAGCCAGCAGACGATGAAGATGACGACAAACGATAGAATGATTTTGGCGGTTTTCTTGCGCGATTCGTTCTGCTTCACCATGGCAACGCTTTCCCATGGCTGTCTGAGCCTGGGTTCGCGGGACTCTGAGGGGGCTGATGATGATGAGGAGGCGTTGATACCCATCTGGGAATTGGGTGAAAATGATTGACGTAGGAGGACAATAGCAATGATGACGTAGAGGCAGGCTATCACGATCACTGGCACGGCGAAGTAGACAACGAAGCGAAATATGATACGGAACTTCACGTACCTCACGCCCCATTCGTCTGGGTACAGTATACAGAATGTCTGCCGATACGTTATGGTGTGAGCTCCCATTAGATCCATGAGCGCCAGTCCGGGCGACATCACCCAGATGACTACTGAGGCGACGATGACGCGGGTCAACGACTGCGAGCGGTACGAGGTCAGTGGATAGACGACGGCGATGAAACGGTCTCCGCTGAGGGCCACAAGGGTGAAGATCGAAACCCCGAGGGACAGTGTCGTCGTGAACTCGTTCAGCTTGCATATGGCGTTGCCAAAGTGCCACTCGTAGGAGATAACTCTGGCCAAAGTGAACGGGACAGAGAAGAGAATGAAGATAAAGTCACCTATCGACAGATTAACGATCAAGACGTTTGCTTTCGTACGCATTGGTTTATTACGAAGCACGATGAAGATCAAAGTGGCGTTGCCGATGAGGCCGACGATGAAGATGATGGGTAAAACAGTGACCATGGCGATCGTCTCCGGATCGTCCCAGATCGAGTGTTCGATCTTTTTAGTCGATTTCTCGTAGAGGTTAACCGTAACATTGCCATCGTTCGCCGGAATGTTCGTCGTGAAACTGTCGGCCATCATTCGAGGAGTTGTAGGTCGGTCAGTTGAAAGGAAGAAGTCGAATGGCTGCTTGGTAATAATGTTGCGACTGTACAACTCGTCCGACTGAGAGACAAATAGTCTGGTTCTGTTAGATGACAAGATATAAGACTAATGAGGAGAATTATAGACCGAGGAAACTGTCGCTCGAATGCACGCTCGCTGTCCTTTAGCTAAGCCCCTCCCACTTTCTCCTCTACGCTCTCACTCTCATTCACACTCTCACTCTGTCTCTCTCTCTGTCTCGCTTACCCTTTCGATTGTAAACCAGTTCTCAACAGTGATTCATAATATACGAGAAGAGGATCTACCGAGCAGAGGCGAGTGCGTAGGATGTGCATCAGTTTAGCGGAGCTGAGTGATCACATTAATCATAATTATGGGAGCATCGGGTTTAGTGACGCTTACCAGTCTCGACAAGACCAGAAATAATTCTGAGCATCTGGTCTCAAGACATCCAAGTTGGAAAGTGGAGCGCCCACATGGTCGGTCTCTTCCGGTGTACGGACCGATTATTGTTGTTGTTGTTGTTGTTTTTACAACGGACTATACTAGTAGGATGTAAACCCAGCTGTTAAAATTTGTTGCGTAGGCGATTATAATTATTCGGTACCAGATGCTGCTACGATAGTTCAGCATAGTGTTAATAATCACATGGCTAAATGTGGATACGGGTGAGGTTAAGCTTTGGAAATCCAAGACCCTAAAACGGATCTACTTGCAATTGGATGATGAAGTTTTCTGCTGTGACAGATAACCATCATAATTGGATGATGACGTTTTCTGCTGTGACAGATAACCATCATACGGTCTGGTAACTATCATGCATTATAGTTACTTCTGGTAATAACATCCGTATTTGCATTGCGAAATAGGCCTTTAGGTCTATGGTACTAAATGCAAGTATGCATGAGGGAGAGAGACACGGGGTCGAAGGCAGAAAAGAAGGATGAGCAAGTATGTAAAGTAAACGCTATATAGATGTGCTTCCACAATTATGATTACTTTTGCAATTAAAATCGACAAAACTAAAGTCCTGTCACTACCAGTTGATTAATGAGAAATGTTTGGAACAATTAGACAGACGAATGGTTTCCCTCTGGTTCTTAAAGAGACTACTTTTGTATGGACGCCATTTTCACTGTTGTTGGGGCTGCGGCTGCTGATGTTGGTGATGAAATGGATGGATGCAGAGTCCGTCGTGGCAGGCAAAAGTTCTGATTCTGAAGCTGTTGACCACTTCGGAGGAGAAAGGCAGGTGATTAGGGATGAGTAAGGAAGGGAGCGATTGCGGGTGGAATATGGAGAGGGAAAGTTATGAACAGAACAGGATGGAGGTGACTATTAAAGAGTAGGAGGAGAAGATGGAGGAGGTGAAGAAAGAAAGAGCAGGAGAAGAAGGAGTCCTTATACGCGCTATAAGAGAGAGACAAAGGAAATGGATCGGACACACGCTGAGAGGAGACTCACTACTAAGAACGGTCATTGAATGAAAAATGGAAGGGGAAGAGGACAAGAGGAAGACGCAAGGTAAATGGCCTGGCACCCATTCAAACGGGTAGGCCTAGCGGTGGTGAAGGATCTCACCAGATCAATTAATTGAAAACCGAGTAACATCGAGTTCATACGGTCGTTATAGCAAACTGGAATATTTACATTTACTATTTCAATCGTTTTCTAATAGAACAGTTGTCCAGGTTTTAGGGTGACATATTGGATAAAGCAATGTTCTACTTAAACACCTTTAAAAGTGTTTCCGCATATGAAATATATTCTCGCCCGCAGGTAAGTAACTCGCTCAGTATGATGTCCAATATCAATAGACTGTAAACTTAAGACAGATCTTACCTCTAAGCATTTTTATTAGTTGCTTCATTGTAACGCGTCCTTTGAGTAAAACATTGTACACTGTGTCCACGATAAAGTAGAACACTAGGCTTTGTGAAATATTTTGGTCAATTGTAGTACAATTGCACTGTGCTCTCTGATATACATGTACTCTGTCGTTCATCTACTCCTCGCCTACTGACTCAGTCTGAGTCGCTGACTTTCAGAATTTCCTACAATCAACGATAGACGCAACACGCCAGACAACGGCCAATGCTCAACCACCGCCATTTAGGCCTACGGATTATTCGCTATCAGCATGGGACCCTCTTCAACTGGCGACCATTCGACAGCTAGTTCTGGATTCTACGTCTGGAATTATTAGCCCTATCACCTCCCCAATTCCGGAAAGGCCTTAAGACTTTCCTGCTCGCTGACCGAGGCAAGACGCCATTTGAGAAGGCTTATTATTGAGCGGCGCTAAATAAATGTTCGATTAAAATACATTACATTTTTCCTCATACTAGGACCGCCTTGGTCCAACACTGAGCATAAGTAGAAGTAGGTGAGTAAGTACGTTCTTTATTAAAAATATATCTTTAGCATAATTATTTCCTTCGACTTTTCTGGCAGTAACTTACGTTTGTATTTGCATACAACAGTTTGACGCCTTTAGACTTTATTACTGAGTTTCAGTTGATTTTGATAAACATTTCTTCCACTTTCTTTTCTTTGCTTTCGAAGTGATACCTGATGCGCTTAAACAAATTCCTGTTTACATGGTTTGCGAAAGAACGAGTTTTCACATAACGATTTTTTCCCTTCCAAAGTTAAACGTCGTCATATTACATCAAAGGCCGTTGACGACAATTCGTAATTATGTTATAGTTAAAGTTAAATACTGTTAAAGCGAAGAGTCGGGCGAATTTCCATCATTTTAAACATTAAAACATTTAAACTCAGCCACTGTTCGTGCTCTGTCAGTGCCAGTCTCAGGCATGGATAAAAGAGGAGGGCGACGCTAATGGTCTTTGTTACCACACAGTGGTCGTTAAACAGTAAACAAGCAAAGATCACTTAATCACTAACGATTGAACGAAAATATTGAATAAATAGCTTCGCTTACAAACGATTTAAAGGTATCTAAGTGGACACTTATTTCTTTTTAGTAGGCCTAAGCATTGTTATTCACCGTTTAATGACATCTTATGACTACCATTGAAGTTGATCTTTGTTGGTTCTGTAGTCCATGTTTAATGCAACTGTGTCATAATAATAATCAGGCTTGGGACTGGATAAAGGAGGAGGGCCACGAAGAAATGCTACGTTTTCAAGTGTCATATCATTATGTCAACAGATGTATAATTATTATCATCATTGTCATCACTTTCTACTGATTATTTTCTCATCATTTAGTCATCATAAGCTCGATTAACAGCTGTGTTCATATTTCACAGGACACGGCAATGTGACAGTACGAGCGTAGTTCTTCTAACGTTGCAACATTTTAAGTTGTTGTAATTGTAATTGTTATCAAGTATTTATATAGCGCCACTCAAAAACAGAGGCGCTCCAGACCCAGGCCAGTGTCTTCACTGGTAAAGACAGAGGTTTTCAGGCGTTTGCGGAACTGGTCAAAAGAAATAGAAAAAGGTCAGTCCTGAGGGACTGAGGCAACCATCCAGGTAATTCTTACCACCATTATCATGTCACTAAAGAAAATTCTACTATAGCACGGTCCATACATGAGAACCTTAAATGGTGTGGCATTCAATTAAACGAGCAGCGGTTGAGAAGAATCTCGCCCGATGAATTCATTGAAAAATACGAGGGTCGAAGTTATACGGTCGCTTCAAGAAAGCGCTTGTTAACTTAATCGAACATTAAGTTTAATAGACGGGTACATTCGATAATGAAAATCTCTTTAAACACCTTTTAAACGTTTGCTACAGATGCAATATAAACATCGACGGCGCTAAAGCAACGGTGACATAGTGGCATGGTTCAGGCTGTCAATGTTGAGATCAGTGTTAACGTTCATGACAACTACAATATGTCGCAAAAGAAAGAAAAACCTACTGTAGCAGAGGTACCTTAAATGGGGTGGCACCCATTCAGATGAGCATCGGTGGTGAAGGTTCTCTGTCTCCTGATCAATTTATTGAAAAATGAACTGGCGCAATATAACCTAATAGCAACAATAGCACACTTTATGGTATTGTTTTCATATCATTGCATTTAGGCCTACGTTGGTATTGTGCAGTTGTAAATATTGCTCTCATAATTCGCAATAATACTGTAATAAGTCGGTGTAATACATCAGCAAGATTTTTCGGGGCAAAACTCCGTTGTTCCTTGAAGACCAGAATGAGGATTTTAAATTCCATGCGTGCAGAGCGAGAGAGAGAGAGAGAGAGAGAGAGAGAGAGAGAGAGAGAGAGAGAGAGAGAGAGAGAGAGAGAGAGAGAGAGAGAGAGTAAGAGAGAGAGAGAGTAAGCCAGGAGGGCCTAGTTGTTCCTTGACTGACGGCTCATTGTTCTTGTCTGAAGGGAGAGTTTAACGACATCTTACGGCTGCCAGGATCGCTTATGTCGACCTATCTGTGTCTGTCTTTCTCCGTCTGTCTGTTTGCCTGTCTCTGTATGTCCTTCTGTCTGTCTGTCTGTCTCTTTCTCTCGCTCTTTGCCTCTCTGCCTCTCTATTTGCCTGTTTCCTTCGACTCGTCTGGCAGTATCTTATGATTGTAGTTGTAACCAACAGTTTGTCTACAACGTCTTTAAACTTTATTACAGAGTTTCAATTCATTTAAATAAAACTTTTTCCCTCTATTTACCTCTTATATGGGTTGTTGTGTTGGTACTATTTCCGCGATGGATGGATCCAGAGTTTATATATAGTGCTGTTTATTAGCGATTTAAAGGTGTGTAAGCAGACTAACATTAATAGTATAATTGAACGTTTCACGACGTCATATGGATGCCAGGATCGTCGTCATCGACCTCTGTCTGGCTGGCTATCTCTGTATGTCTGTCTTTCTGTCTTTCTTCCTATGTCTGTCTGTCTGACTCTCTATATCTGTCTTTCTATGTCTGTCTGTCTCTCTCTTTCTAAGCAGATCGCACATTGTTAGTAAATTTCAATGATTAACGACATCTTTTGGCCACTAAGGCCGTTCACTTCCACCTAACCTTGTTGTTTTGTGAGCGATCGAGACGATTCTGTCACTAGTAATTGTAATTGCAATTGTAAATACGACCATTTATATAGCGTAGTTGGTAGGAAGCTTCTTCTAGGACGCTTCACAAAACAGTCTATACTGTCAGCGTAAGTGTTAATGCTCATGGTTACGTAATAAGTGCATTTTAAACTGTTTTTTGAAAAGCAAATAACTTTTGGTTTCCTGAATGGGTGCAGGAAAACTGTTCCAGGCACGTGGACCAGCGACCCGAAAGGCTCGATCACCCGCTTTGGTTTTAGTGGCTGGCACAAAAACATCAGCGGACTTTGATGATCGCAGCCGCGACCTATTGACATCGTCCGAAAGGGGCCTGATCTTGTCTGCCTGGTGCCCAGTTGTTCATACATTTATGAACCAGGATGCAGAGTTTGAACTTGATGCGCTCGCCTACTCTCAGCCACTATCGCGGTTGAAATGTGGTCAGTTCCAAGGCTATACGTCTTCTCAGGGCGACAATTCTACGTTTTCCATTGCAGTGCTTTCATTTCATATCTTGAGTTTATAATTATAGAGTCGATTAGCGACATCTTATTTAAATATATTTATAATTATATCGATAATTATATTGACGTCGACAGAATAATTTTTTGGCATATTACATCCCGTAACTAATTTTTTTAAAGGGCGCTGTATATTCGATATATTCACTCAATAGCGTTTGTGCATTCACTCAATAGCGTTTGTATTAGCGGTTTAGTTTAACGAAATCTTATGAAAAGAAAGGTCGTCGTAAGAAATTCTTTGCTTCATTTAGTCATCAATGACCATGGAACGAAAATTTTGGAGTGTCCAGTGGCGAAGTTTTTTTTATTCCGAAGTTCAACGTTCATTTCAACTAAGGCCGTTTCCGTGAACCGTGATATTAGAGGTTTAGCGAAACTATCGTATACATAGCATCGTTAACAAACGATTTAAAGGTGTCCAAAATGGTTGGGCCTGTTCTCTATCGGTTTGGCTTGTACTCTATCGGTTGGGCCTGTTCTCTATCGGTTTGGCGTGTACTCCATCGGCTTGGCCCTGTAATCTATCGGTTTGGCCCTGTAATCTATCGGTTTGGCCTGTACTCTGTCGGTTTGGCCTGTACTCTATCGGTTTGGGCCTGTACTCTATCGGTTGGGGCCTGTACTCTATATGTTTGGCCTTCATTCTAACGGTTTGACCTGTACTCTATCGGTGTACTCAATCGGTTTGGAGCTGTACTCTATCGGTTTGGCCCTGTACTCTATCGGTTTGGCCCTGTACTCTATCGGTTTGGGTCTGTACTCTCTCGGTTTGGCCTTCATTCTAACGGTTTGGACTGTACTCTATCGGTTTGGCCTGTACTCTATCGGTTTGGCCCTGTACTCTATCGGATTGGGCCTGTACTCTATCGGTTTGGCATGCACTGTATCGGTTTGGCCCTGTACTCTATCGGTTTGGCGTGTACTCTATCGGTTGGGCCTGTACTCTATCAGTATGGCCTGTACTCTATCGATAGGGCTTGTACTCTATCGGTTTGACCTGTACTCTATCGGTTTGGCTTTTACTCTATCGGTTTGGCCTGTACTCTCATCGGTTTGGCCCTGTACTCTATCGGTTTGGCCTGTACACTATCGGTTGGGCCTGTACTCTATCGGTTTGGCGTGTACTCTATCGGTTTGGCCTTCACTCTAACGGTTTGACCTGTACTATATTGGTGCACTCTATCGGTTTGGCTTTTACTCTATCGGTTTGGCCTTCACTCTAACGGTTTGGCCTGTACTCTCTTGGTGTACTATATCGGTTTGGGACTGTACTCTATCCACTAAGATACCTTTAAATCGTATGTAAGCGACGCTATATATTCCGCATTTTCGTTGATCCGTTAATTCTTGAGATTTGCGACTGTGTGTATTTCCTTTTAAACGACTAGCTGTGTGGTAACAAAGACCATTAGCGTCGCCCTCCTCCTTATGCAGGCTTGGGACTGGCACTGACAGAAAGCGAACAGTGGCGGAGTTTGATAATTCTTTTCACCATTTATATATAGAGTCTAAAATACCCAACTTCAGGTGTGTAAACAAAGCCGAATAACTATTACCTTTAAACAATATTTTACCACTTTTGTGTCTACCAACGTAATTAACGCCGACTCTACCTTCTCGTACCGACATTCGTCACAGTTTATGCATCCAACAACGGCTATAGGGTGACTCGATATCCACTGGGGCAGTGGAGTAACGATTGAAAACGTCGTTCCCATATGCCCAGTTAACTCTTCACCGTTCATACTTATCGCGGGTTTGGTTAACCCTCCGTATGCCACGCAGGCGATGGTCTAATTGCGGATTGTAAAATGCTATACGACCCCTGCGAGGGATTTACGTTACTAACTTTCAGTTAACCCCTCCGTCACTTCAACTGTGAAGAAGTATGGATGGATCTACAGTTTAACGGCAGCTTATGACAACATAGGTTGTTGCCGCCGACAAAGATTATTTTTGGCATAATACAGCTAATTAAACATGTTATGTGAAGAAGTCTCATGTGTTTTGTGTGTATTTGAAGTGGAGCTCACTTCATAAATACAGGTGTTAGTGTTACAACAGACTTGACGATGCGGTAGTTATAATCGCGTCTTGGCTAGCCATTAAGCCATTAAGCCAATCAGCCAACAGGCACGCATCAGTCCATCTGCTCATCCATCCATCCCATCCATTCATCCATCAATTCCATACATCCATGCATCCATTAACCTATCCCCATTCAACCTTATCCATCCAGTCTCACTTATATATCTATCCCTCATTCAACCTATCCACCATCCAACTATCCATTCGTCCATCTATTCCATCCATCCATCCTCATCCATCTGCCCAGTTTCATCCATCAACCCCATCCATCCATTCAAGTGACTTGGAAACCAATGCAGCTCGTCGTTAAAGTGTTAATCATATCTACACTGTGTCCCGATGAAAAGTAGACCTCAAGAAAAAGTATCATTATTCGGTCAAAACTTTTAGCATTTGCCTGAAATTTAAAATACAACAACAGTAGCCATATCACCACCAAATTGTAACACCGTTTGGAAACGTTGGTAATTTTGTCAAGTTTATGAACGTTTGAGATGCAGCACTGAAAAGGGGAAATTTCCAACATACAAGAGCCATAAGGAAGTGAAGTTCAGCTACAACCGTCAACCGGTGTTCAAAATGTCCTCCTTGTTCACGGACACACGACCGTAGACGTGGACGCCACTGTTTGATGACCCTGTCGATGATCACGTGGTCAAACAGCTGCCACTCTTCAATCAGACGCCCTCAGGTGATCGACGTCACAAATGCTGGAACGATAAACGCGCTCCTCCAATACACTCCAGATTTGATAGTCAACTGCACTGAGGTCTGGACTGTTGGGCGGCCACAGTTGCGGGGAGATGAAGTCGGGTGTCTCCCGGGACAGAAGAGCAATGGTCTCACGTACTCGATGCTTATAGCTTTCACTGTCTTATTGGAGTGTGAGGTAGCCGCCATAAACCTGCTTGATGGCATGAAGCAGATGCTGAGTGAGCAACACATCGCGATAGTACGCTCCATTCACCTTCGTACCCGGCTCAAAGAAGATCAAATCAGTGCACCAGTACCACCAAACAGAGGCATACATTTAAATTTACTCAAATTATCGCTTTTTAAAAGATTGCAAGTATGTCCCGTTATAGGGTGAAACATTGGATAACGCAACGTACGCTCTATTTAAACACCTTTCTAACTGTATCCACGCTTGCAATATATTTTCACCCGTAGGTAAACGACTCGTTTTAGTCAATAGTTGGATCCGGGTGAATGTAACCAGCCTAGCATCCAAATGATGTTACTAAATAAAGAAAACTCTTCAATAGCAGGGTCCGCACACGAGAAGCTAACCCGGCGTTGAACCCATTCAAAGGGGAGAGGTGGTGAAAGATCTCAACCGGTCAATATATTGAAAATTGAACATATACGGTCACTATAGAAAAAGTCTAGACTTAACACTTTATCATTTTCTCCAGACATACGCGGGAACAAAGTTCCGGTCCATTGATGAAGCATTTGTTATGTTAGCCACGTGTGAAGCGCTTCTGTGAGGTACCAAAACGGCGCTATATTAAGTATCTAGATACATAGATACATAGATACATACACACAAACATACATACACACATTAATAAGTACATCCGAAGTTTAAATCTGATTCGTTAAGACTGTTTCTTTAAATGTTTACACAATGCACATGCTGCTTACACTATTGACTTAATTCTGGATTAGTACATCTAGGTCCCTTTATTTTTTACGGCTGACGCCCAGGCACGTAGCCAGACTTAAATTCAAGAGGAGGCAACTTCACGGACCATTGGCAAAATCGTGGTTATTTGTGTCACTGGACAATAGAAGTTCCAGTATATAATAAAAGCAAGAGGAGGCAACTGCCTCTTCGTGCCTCCATGTAGCTACGCCTATGCTGATGCCTTGTCTGTTAGACACTGTCACTATAAAACTTACTGAATAACAATAGAACATTTATGGGATTGTCCTCATTGGCATTACATTGCATTTTGGCAACAATTGTGCAGTTGTAAATGTTGCTGAATTAATTCGGCAGAATTAAAATGAATTAATAAAATAGAATACATACAGCGTGATATTCTTACCTGTTAAAACCTGGGATTTGAAGAACTTTCAACTTTGTGGTTGTATCTGTTGAATGAGTGTTGTAAACTATTCGTGGTTTAGACGACTTTGAACTGATAATTAGTAGGTCTATTGCCTAGTTGCTCATAGACCGACAGACCGATAGATCGCCTAGTTGTTCTTAGAAGAGGTTGTTCTTGTCCATAGGGAGACCCCCTCCCCTGGGCAAGACGTACAGGGGCGCCGCTAGCGATACGCACTTACGCAAGTGCGTACAGCGCTGACAGGCTAAGAAATGAAAAATTGCATATGAAAAAAGTGAAATATTATTAAGTTACAAAATTATAATAACTTAGGTGCTAGTTTTAATATTAGGTAAACTCAGACTAACACCATCCAGTGGTTTATATCTCATACTTTTCCTCTCGTTCTTTCAGTGTCAATGCCGCTGGTCTCTCATCTAAGCCGCACACCCTAACCAGCGGTGTTCCTCAAGGTTCTGTTCTCGGTCTGATGTTAATTCTTTTATCTGTACACCTCCCACTCAGCAAACTGAGCCAAACTCATTTCCTCATCCTCTGCCGACCATCACCTCTATGCCGACGACGCACAACTCTTCATATCTTTCTCCCCTCACTCCCTTCCAGATGCGCTAAATCACTTACGCAACACCATCACCCAGATTTCAGCCTGCATGACCGCTAACCGTTAACCCTTCAAAACAGAATTCCTCATTACTGGCCTCCGCGATCAATTAAACAAACTAGCCTCTCTTCCCGACATTATTTTGTCCAACAGATCTCACTACTCCCGTACCTATACTCTTCTCCTGTTCGCAATTTTGGAATCATCTTCGATAAGAACCTTGCCTTTTTTGACCACATCACCCAGCTATCTCGCACCTGCTATAATACACATTCGTGACCGTCGACGATTGTGCCCACGACTTGACTACAAGACCGCTTGCACGATAGCCATTTCAACTGTTCATTCCCAACTCGACGACTGTAGCCCACTCTTTTTACAACATCGACTCTTCTCAAATGAAATGCCTGCAAACAGTTCATAATACTTTCGCCCGCGCAGTCATCAAAACTCCCAACACCACCACATAGGCCTAACCCCTGTTCTGAAATCACTTCATTGGCTTAAAGTCCCTCAGCGCATCCATTACAAAATAGTATCTCTTACCTACAATGCCCTTCAAACGTCTAAACCCTCTTACATTCGCCAGCTATTCACCGTCCAACTGCCCGGGTCTACTTGCTCATCATCATACCTTTCACTACCTCGGCCTCCAGTCTCATCCTCTCTGAAATCTGCAACCGTTCCTTAGTCTATGCTGCACCAGCTCTTTGGAACGGACTCCTAAAAGACCTGCGCCAGTTTGCTCATTCCTCTATCTCGCCTCTTAACTCAACCTTTCCTCCGCTTGCACTCTCCATTTCTGCTTTCCACTCACGACTGAAGACCAAACTCCAAGATATCCTATCCTGATTCTACTCCTGCGCCACCACACGACCACCATCATCCACGATTACCACCATAGCACCATGCTGTCTCCTCGACTTGACCTCCCCGGATTTTGACCTGGCACCGGAACGAACAGAGGACTTTGGCAATTGCGGACTTGATTTGATATAGCGCCGATAAATAGGCTGGTCTCCCTGACGTGACTTTTGTGGGCGCTGATAAATTTTCGAAGATTTATATTTAGTAAAACTACATCAGTATCACATGGCTTCACGATTCGGTAGTTGAATCCTTCTTGCTTGGTTTGTGTAGCATCTGCAAACTATTTCTGCTAATTGTGTCTGGTCAGCAGTATGCTTACTTAAAGGCTTATGGCGTTCTTGAAAATTAAATTGAACGTATTTTCTAGATTTTATATTAATTTCAATAAATGTCTGGTTTGCTATTATTGTCCGCAGTCAAACTCAAACACGACTCAAACTACATCTTAGCTACGACGCCTACGAGTGACAGCTGGTTCCTACCAGCACTAAAATTATAGAGCAATGTTTTCAGATGACTGCTCAACATGCTACCATTACAGTATGGAAATTAAAAAAAGTTTCAAGTGGGGAGGAGGCACATCTCCTCTCCAAACCCCTCCCCTATCGGCGCTCGTTCATCCTATACCCCCGTATACTTTCTTCCCGGGCCCCGGCCTACGTGTGCTCTCCTGCCTATTGTGCGTACACAATTAAAATCCTGGCGGCGCCGCTGAAGACGTATATATACGTCCAAAACAAGCTATAAGCATATAAATTCCCCAGGAAAATGGGTATTACGACGATCAGCCTCGGTTCAACTCACGACCCTTATTGTAATGTTGTCAACTATGATGCAATTTAAGGGAAAACTCTAATTTAATTTGATAAGCTACAAATTTCCGTTGCTAAAATTTAGTGCACAGTTTAATACGAAATGCAATGTAACGTAATGATGTAATCTAACAAAATTTAATGTAATTTAAAACTACTTGTAATTTAATACACAAACTTATATAGCGCCTCTCGAAATAAAATGAATATGATAAATTGTAGAAAGTAGCAACTCGCTGCATTTCAAACACAGACTTTTGGTGAACTAGGCTATAAAATACACGACTCAGGGTGCAACCCAGACTGACGACCAGAGGAAAATTGGTAGAAGGGGTGGTAACATATTCTCAGCCGACAGAGAGTTTGGTTATCCTACCCTCCACCCTCCACCCGTCGTATTAACATCTGCCCGATACCAGACTCGGACCTCCTTCGGACTACCCTCTTAGACAACCCTTCTGACCAGACGCAGCGCTCGTTAATAAGCTGGGGCCCTGCGTTTGGCTTTCGAGTGGCGCTTTAGAAGTTTCGAGATTACGATTACGATCGCTTGTTAATGGAAAAGTCGTATCTGTCTTAGAGCAGTTAATTGGAGAATGTACGCTCTACTTAAACACCTTTAAAACTGTTTCTACGGATGCAATATATTTTCACCCGCAAGCAATGAGCTAGTGTATATTACGATCTCTTATCCAACAACAATTATTTCAATCTATTGTAGGTGGACGTCAACAAGATGTCGCTAATTAAATAAAAAATCTACTGTAGCACGATCGGTACACAGGGACGTTAAATGGTGTAGCACCCATTCAAATGGGGGGGGGGGTACTATGGTGAAGGAGCACACCCGATCATTTAAATGAAAACTGAGTAGGGTCGAGGCCACAGGGTCCCAACAGACAAAAGTCTACATTTGCACTTCGTATTTTTCCATATAGAATGGTAACATAGCTCCTGTGCATTGATCATGGAATACTTGCTATTTTAAACGTGTGTGTCGCTTTTGTGAGGTACTTAAAATACGCTATGTTAAGTATCTAGATATATAGATATACATACATACATACATACATACATAAATACATACATACATACATACATTCATACATACATACATACATACATATATACATACATGCATACATAAGCATACATACATACATGATACATACATACATTACATACATGCATGCATGCATGCATACATACATACATACATACATACATACATACATACATAGTTATACATACATACATACATGCATGCATACATACAAACATACATACATACATACATACATACATACATACATACATACACACATACATACATACATACATACATGCATGCATACGTACAAACATACATACATACATACATACATACATACATGCATGCATACATACAAACATACATACATACATACATACATACATACATACATAAGATTAAGAGCATACATACATGCATGCATGCATACATACATACATACATACATACATACATACATACATACATACATGCATGCATACATACAAACATACATACATACATACATACATACATGCATGCATACATACAAACATACATACATACATTATACATACATACATACATACATACATACATATTAGTTTACATATACATACATGCATGCATGCATACGTACAAACACATATACATATGAACTGAAAGGCTGAAGCAAGAGGAAACAGACTGACAGATAGACAGAGACGGAATATCTATACAGGATGTTTACGATATTGTGAAACTTCCAGATTAGTTTTCATCTAGGTTACTTTATATTTAACGCCATCGGTTGATGCCTTCTGCATTAGACACCGACGCAATAGAACGTGTTCAACAACAATAGTAGACTACATTTATGGGAATGTCTTCGTTAGATGACGTTGCAGTTGTAAATGTTGCTGTATTAGTTTGCAGACTAAGCTTGAATTTATTTTATTCATTCCGCGTTAAATTCTTACCTGTTGAAACCGGGGATTTGAAGATATAATCTGTTGATCGAGTGGATTTTCTCGGTGATCCACTGACCTCGTCGCGAAAGTTTCGCTGTGGCTTAATCCATTGAGAGGCTTGAACCATTGATTTGCTTAAACCTATGACTTATGTCTTAATCCAATGATTAAGGATCATAATCTGTTGATCCTTTGGTGAATCCGTTGACTAAACTTCCTAATCTGTAATCAAATTCGCTTAATCCTCGTTCTGTTGTCTTAATCCATATGTTATTTATTGTTTAAAGGCAGATTCTGTCGTCCGTTTAATGATTAACGCTAAACACCTTTTTCTTCGATTCCTTCGACAATGAAATTCCAGCTTATCAATATTTTCAGGTGACTTACATGTACAATTACCTGGAAAGAAATCACGTTGAACGAAAAGTGACTCCAGAATTGGCGTCAAATTAAATATAAAGACGAAAAACTTCAAAATCCTCTTTTGTAAAAAAAACATAGTGTAATTTACTACACAGTTAATTATATCTAATCATTAAATGAAATAAAGTACATATTACTGTTGATGTAATTTAATTCACAGTTTAAATCGAAATGTAATGTAACGTGATAATGTAATCTAACCAAATTTCGTGTAATTTAAAAATACTTGAAATTTAATACACAATGTCATATTCTTTCTTTCTTTCTCCTCCGTCAAGTATTCGCTGACGATGAGGCTCTAACAAAACTTCTCCATTTCGGTCGGTCTCTTGCGAGTTCTATTGCCCTTCTTGAGTCCCATCCTCTGTCTTCTATGTCCTCCAGTACGTTATCTATCCATCTCTTCTTCTGACGTCCTCTGCTCCTTGTTCCCTCCACCTCTCCGTGCAGCGCCTTTGCCGGCATTCTTCCGTTC
This sequence comes from Aporrectodea caliginosa, assembly GCA_020284085.1. NCBI lineage: Eukaryota > Metazoa > Annelida > Clitellata > Crassiclitellata > Lumbricidae > Aporrectodea > Aporrectodea caliginosa. The sequence continues at coordinate 1,405,023 of JACEVL010000526.1, forward strand.
TCCATCCTGATCACATGTCCATACCATGTTAGTCTTCGTTTCTTTATTCTTTCCACTACCGTTTCCTTCTGTCCCAGTTCTTCTCGTGTCACCTCATTCCGTATCTTTTCTCTTCGTGATCTATTCAGTAGTCCTCGTAGCCATCCCATCTTCGCCACCAGGAGTCTTCTCTCGTCCTCCTTTTTCATGCACCAAGACTCTGCTCCATACGTGAGGACCGGTATCACCAGTGTTTCGTATAGTTTGGTTTTTGTTCTTGTTGAGATGTTGCCTGATCTCCATAGTTTCCTCAGCTTTCCAAACATTGCTGACGCCAGCCCAATTCTTTTCCTTATGTCCCTTGTCGACTCCGCGTCCTCCGTAATTACGCCCCCCAGGTACACAAATTCCGTCACCTGTTCCAGCTCCTCTCCTTCCAGGGTGGTGTTTATCTTTTCTTTTTCCTTATCAATGTCGTATAGCTTCTCTCAATATAAAATTAGTATGAAAAATATTAGAAAGAGGCAGCACACTGCATTTCAAGGCTAGACTTTAGCGAACTAGGTTATAAAATACACGACTCGGGGTGAACCCAGGAAAATTGGTGGAATGGGTAGTAACAGATTCTAAGCCGGCTGTCGTGTGAGAAGGGTAAACCTACCCTCTCCCGGTAGCCTAGCTTCTGCCCCGAAATACAACCAATGGTATCGATGAGCCATCGGAGTTCTACCCTCGATGAGGCCTGACCACGGAGAACTACAGTACATGTAAATACTATTTCGTTATCCACGGTCTGACCCTTGATAACGAGGCACGTTGTAAACTATTCAACGCCTTTGAACTTATAATTAGTAGTTATTCCTGGACCATTCATTGTTCTTGTCCGTTGAGAGAGTTTTACGACATCTCACGACTGCAAGGATCGTTGACATAGACCTATCTCAGTCGGCTGTATGTCTCTCTTTCTGTATCACTTTGTCTCTGTCTGTCTGTCTATTTGTCGGTATGTCTGTCTGTCTGTTTCCATCGACATTTCTGGCAGTTTCTTACGATTGTATTTGAATTTGAATTCATCTGATAAAACTTTCTTCATCGACTTTCCTTTGGATCCTCAACTGTAAGCCCTACCGGATGCGATTACTGAAAATCCATTTTATATGACGCTTTTAATAGCGATTTAAAGGTGTGTAATCAGACGGTGACATTAATTATATAATTGGCGTTTGACGACATCTTATGGCTAACAACGCGGTTGGTGGAAAAACTGGGTAGCAACAGATTCTTATCCGACTGTGGTGTGACAACGGTAATCCCTCCCTCTCCCCGTCGTTTAACTTCTGTCCGACCAATGGCATCGATGGTCCAACAGGGTTCTACCCTCGACCCTTGAAACGAAGCAGGCTGTAAACTATTCGGCGTTTGGACGCCTTTGAACCGATAATTAGTAGTTGCTCCTGGATTGACCGATCATTGTTCGCGACGGTAAGGAGAGCTTAACGACATCTTACGACTGCCAGGATCGCTGACGTCGACCTATCTCTGTCTGTCTACCTCTGTAGTCTCTTTGCCTGTCCTTCGGTATTTCCTTCTGTCTCCATTTGTGCCTCTGTTTGTCTATCGGTCTCTATGTCTGTCTCTGTATATGTCCTTGTGGCTCTCTCTTTCTGTCCCACTCTAAAGAAGAAGAGGGGAGGGGAGAAGGGGAGGGGAGGGAGGGATGGCGATAGGGAGGGTGGGAGGGAAGACGGATGGGCAGAGCAGGGAAGAAGGTAGGGTAAAGGAGCGGGTAAACGGAGGGAAATGGATGTGGAGGGAGGTGGGGAAGGGGATGGGGCAGCTGATTTTTAGTGCCCGCCATAGCTCGCTAAACTTGAGGACCTTTTAGGACGGGCAAACATCTAGTTATAATACAATTGAGCGTTTGACATGTTATGGCTGCCAAGGCTTTTGGTGCGTTAGTCGTAACCTTTCACAGTTATAGATTCTTCCTTTTAAAAAGAGGTAAACGCAAACAGCGATTTGGATAGACCGATACCTTTTGTGACATCTTAAAGGCCTCTAACAGAAGTCATTTTAATTCAGCTCTCAATTAAATCGTTTGTAGGGTAAAGGAGCGGGTAAACGGAGGGAAATGGATGACTTTATTGATGGATCCACAGTTTAAAGATATATTTTTCTATTCTATTTTGTATTTGCGGATTTATAAAGCGCCTCTCGCAGTACAACCTAATCAGAGGCGCTTCCAGTGAGAAGGGCCCCTCGAAAAAAGAAAAGTCTTAAGAGAACGAGCAGAAACAGTAGTGCCCCCAGGTAACATCACAGCTCGAGTTATAGTAGGAAGGTCATTCCATAGCAAAGGGCCAACAGAGGCATACATGTAGGCACGATGCTGTGCTGTGGCAGTCCAAGACCGAGGAACTAGAAGGTCATGATGGTCTAAAGAGCGGAGAGGACGTCCAGAGGTAACAAAGGTCGTTGACGTCGACAGATATTTTATGCTTAATGCGGCTCTCATTAGCGATTGAACGAAATGCTGACGTTTCTAGTTGGTATTTTTTTTTATTTCAATGTTTAACCCTTTGGAGGTGAGGTGGGGTATGACACACCCCATAGCTATTCTACGCTGCGTTTTCTACGGAAAAAGTCGAACCATCTTGGATTATTTTTTTCTACCTTAGTGAATGTGAAATACGGACACTTTAGGATAATTTAACATACTTTTGAACGCAAATTTTCTTTTATTTTTTTGCAAATTCAAATGAAATTATAATTTTTCGTATACATGTTGATATTAATTAATTAAAAAGTAACGGCTCAGTGCAGAAAAAAATTGGCGATAATAGAAGATTATTGCAGATATATGTAAGATATATAGTTTTGCATAGATGCAAAGTTGGTCCATTATTACGGGTAGTATGTTACGTGTTCATAAACGTTAATAGTTTGAATGGCCACGAAGATGCCATTGCAGACTGCCGCTTTGATTTTGAACGACACTTTCGCTGGCCATTTCAGGTAAAATTGAAAACAGTTATTTGTTCCTGATAATCACCAGTTAAGCTGATAATTAGCTACAAAACTATAGTTTGGCTCACAATTAATGTTATGTAGTTGATATTGCGACTTGCAAGTAAAATTATGTATTGGGGTATGTCATACCCCACCTCACCTCAAACGTTCCAATGATTCACCTCACTTCCAAAGGGTTAACGTCATCATACGACAATTCGTCAATAATTAATTGTGACTCTGAACTCGTCGGCATCTTGAACCGTAACTTTAGTTGCATAAATGATCTTTACGAACATTTTCGCAGTCTGTGCGTTTGATTTTATGTTTGTTCAGATTTGTGCATGTATGTTTTGTTTCTGCCTTGGGGCGTAATAAAGTACAATGCAGTTAAAATAACAAACAGCCTCCATGAATTATGTAGCGTCGCTTACAAACAATTTAAAGGTATCCACTTAGTTTCTTATAGTTTCATTAAACGTTTACCGATATCTTGTGGCTACCATTGCAATTGATCTTAATTGGCTCGTTAGTTGCTGTTTAACAAAGATGATTATTTCTCCAACGTTGGGCCTGGCACTGCTGAAGTACAGGACGGACCTTTTCTCTGTTTCTTTTGACCAGTTCCACCAGTGCCTGAAAACTGTTACTAAAATAAAGAAAGAAAACATACATTGGCACGGTTCGTAAACGGAGACATTAAATAGCGTGGCACCCAATTCGTTTTTTTAACGAATAGAACAGTTGTCCAGAGTTGGGTGACACATTGAATAATATATATTCAATGCTCTACTTAATTTCAATTCAATTCAACTTAAACACCTTTCTAACTCTTTCAACGGATGCAATATATTTTCACCGGCAGGTGGTAGCAATGTGTTGGATTGTTGTGATGAAGCTGGTGTTTAACAAAAGAGAGAAGGATTTATATGAAAATCGATGGAAGAAACTCTGATAAAATAAAAGGAAATACAATTAGTATCTTTAAAGACGTCAGGAAAACTACAAGATGTTGCTAAATAAAGAGATATCTACAATGGAACGGTCCGCACTAAATTTATGGAATTTGTCCAGTTATAGGGTGTAGCACACAGCTACATTGGTTAGAGTGACGTTCCTCGCTTTATTCCACTAATACCGCCACTCACCCAGCGTCCTCTTCCCCAGAGTTCCTCTACTTATCACCCCACAGGTTTTCCACACCAAACTGAAGTACCTCTTCTTCAGGAATGCTACCCGATATTCCTACCCTAATCCATCCGATCCTCTGCCTTCCAAGCGTTCTCGTCCTCAAAAAAACTCGCCTTAGCAGCTTCTCTTCCTCCTCCTCCTCCTCTCTCTCTGTCTCTCTCTCTCTCTCTCTCTCTCTCTGTCTCTCTCTCTCTCTCTCTCTGTCTCTCTGTCTCTCTGTCTCTCTCTCTCTCTCTGTCTCTGTCTGTCTGTCTGTCTCTCTCTGTCTCTCTCTGTCTGTCTCTGTCTCTGTCTCTGTCTCAGAGAGAGAGAGAGAGAGAGAGACAGACAGAGACAGAGACAGAGACAGACAGAGACAGAGAGACAGAGGTAGAGACAGAGACAGAGACAGAGACAGAGACAGAGTCTCTGTCTCTGCCTCTGTCTCTGTCTCTGTCTCCTGTCTCTGTCTCTTCCCCTGTCTCTGTCTCTGTCTCTCTGTCTCTGTCTCTGTCTCTGTCTCTGTCTCCTCTCTCTGTCTCTGTCTCTGTCTCTGTCTCTGTCTCTCTGTCTCTGTCTCTGTCTCTCTCTGTCTCTGTCTCTGTCTCTCTCTCTCTCTCTCTCTCTCTCTCTCTCTCTCTCTCTCTCTCTCTCTGGCCTCTCTGGCCTCTCTGGCCTCTCTGGCATCTGGACACAGACTTTCACTGGATATCTATCTCTGGATAACCCCTCTGATACGACGCAGCGCTCGTGAATAAGCTGGTGCCCTGTACTTAGCTTTAGCTTTGCGCTTGAGAGATTTCTTCCAAAGTTAAAAGTCGTCATTATGACAAGACTGTACATATAAACGATACAGTTAAAAACGAAGGGTGCGGATTATATATAGCATCGCCTATAAACGATTTAAAGGTATCTAAGTGGACACTGCTTTTATTACATTATTCAACTCATGTGTACCATTGCAGTTGACGTTGGTTGGCTGGTTAGTTGCTGTTTAACGACACTGTGGCGTAAGAAAGATGATTATCATCGCCCTCTCCTTTCTACAGGCTTGGGATTGGCACTGCTAGGGTACGAACAGTAGTGGAGTTAACTCAAATTATGAGGAATTTGTTTATAATCTGTAGCTCAGGTTGTAAACGTTGAAGAGCAGTTACATTACATTGATATCCAGTGTTGTCGATATTGCCTACAGTGTCATTCGCCAGATGGCAAACTAACACGAATCATTCACTGAGTTTTTCACGAGCTCCCGACGTACCAACCGTAGTGGCACGAAATACATCAAATAAGCTGTCACCCGAGAGCCCACGCGACCTCAGGTACCGAAGGACTGCCTTGCTTTTATGGTCAGATGTTTAATGTGACTGGAGAACCCAAATTTCGCTGTAAGCTCAACACCCAGAATATTTAGGGTTTGCACCCGTGCGATACCTTTTAAAGGAGGAGGATCATACCGATAGTACGTCGGGGGCTCGAGAAAATTATCTCACTGGACTTGCTTGAGTTAATGTTGAGGTTGCTACACTATGTGTCCATACACTAATGTGCTCAAGCCCCATCTCAGTTGTGGTGATGCCTGATGTGGGGACAGCGAGATAGCAATCATCTACATATTTTAAAATGCGATTGCATCTATTGACTGGCTTTAAGTCTGAGATTGCAACTACAAAATCCATCGGGCTCAAACCGGAACTTTGAATAATACTTGCATTAATTCATGCAAGAGAAGATAATATTATTTTATTATTTTGTGTCTGTCTGTCTCTCTCGTATGGCATAGCAGACCTTACAAATATTATCAAACAGTGCTAGATTGGCTTGGAGCACCGTAGCTGAACTCCTACAGCGCTCTCGTTAGACACCTTTAAAAAGCTAGTTGATTACGCTATATAAAGATTGACTAGCAGAACTCCGCCACTGACTAGCAGAACTCCGCCACTATTAGAGCTGTAATATGCCAAAACTAATCTTTGTCGGCGGCAACGGCCTATGTTGTCATAAGCTGCCGTTAAACTGTGGACACACACAACTCCGCCACTAACTCCGCCACTGTTCGCTTTCTGACAGTGCCAGTCCCAAGCCTGGATAAAGGAGGAGGGCGACGCTAATGGTCTTTGTTACCACACAGCTAGTCGTTAAACAGAAAAACCACCACCAACTCCGCCACTGTTCGCTTTCTGACAGTGCCAGTCCCAAGCCTGGATAAAGGAGGAGGGCGACGCTAATGGTCTTTGTTACCACACAGCTAGTCGTTAAACAGAAAAACCACGATAATGATTCAATCGCGAGAATGAATAGCGTAATGAATAACTCCGCCAATGTTCGTAGTCTGACAGTGCCAGTCCCAAGCATGGACAAGAAGGATGACGACAGTCATCATCTTTGTAATGACACAGTTACACATTGTCGCTAAACAGTGACTATAACCAACCAAAGCCTAATGAAGCCTAATGGATTACATTACTCACAGTAGCCCGTGTAATAATAATGTGATCCTGATTAGTCAGGAGACTATTCAATACCTTCTATTTGAATGTAAAAATGCCTTTCTAAGATATTAGAATATCAATTATATAAAAATGAGATTTCCATTAAAAACCTTTTAAAATACATATATTTCAAAACTAATACTACAGTCTAACTAGTATAATGGCGTACATAGATATTTTCAGTTTATTATTGTAAATAGTTTTTTGTGTTAGTCGAATCCATAAATATTTAATAACTCTTTTACTTGTACTCGCATGTTGTCCAAGCTACCGCCATTATTCCAAAGATTTGACGTCTTTCGGCTGTCACAACCATAGAGGTGTATAATAATTATATAAATATATCCATAGAGCGAGCATCTACCATTTATGTTGAGGCTGCCGATTCAAAACGGCCTCGGCCCTTAAGCTAGCCAAAAATGAGCGTTGACTGACATCATAATCGAGGAATCGACGTCATTGCGTGGACACGTCACCAGTTATGTTAATGAGCGCTGGCTGACGTCATGCAAGCTTCATTTCACAGTACAACTTCAGCTGTGATAGGCTACACAAAAGTAAACATCGATATCTATATTTAGAATGCCTAGCTTGGGGTCAAGGTCGCTTAGCGATTGTGACTTCACTGCGACCTGAAGGAAATATACGTCAAACGCTCTCTAGCGCTTATAATATAATTATCTCATTGGTCACAACCGTTGACGTCTACCTTACATTACATAATTACTTAGCACTATCTTGACAGAACTAAACAGTTGCTGCTTCATCGGAAATTTTGAATATATGAGGGTTTCTACAATATGTGGCACTTTTGCCTCGGATTTTTAAGAAAAATTCAATTACGATTTTTTTTACTTTTCAAAGTGCTAATCTATTAATATTAATAATATCAAGATGTGTGATAGGCAGCAATGCACAGATTTCAATATTTCTGTTAAAAATTGAGAAAATGTGTTTTTTCCCAAATTCGTCATGGAGTTGACAAGCGTCAAGGAGTTCGCGTCACACAGTTGACTTTCACATTTTAAGAGTGTTCAGGCAACAATGAGAAATATATAATCAGCCACTGTCAGCTGAAGGTACACTTTCGCAGCCTACTGGCAATGCAGGCATAATTGCAGGACAAAAAACAGCAAAATGGCCCTAAATGGGAGAAGTAATGAGGGTGCATAAAACACATGAAGAAATTAATGACATCAGTACCACAAACATTATCATTATCAAAGTTCAACGCATTGTATATCGATGCTTATAATGATGATGAAATGACGAATACAATACAGAAACATATGTTTGTTAGGGCACTAAATATATACCATTTAGATGCTGTTAGATTTTTGAAAATGTGGATTCTGTGACAATTTGTCGACTGCACGACGTGGGCGCGCGTCACGGAGTTGACCGTCACGGAGTTGACAAATCGTTTAATTTTCGCCAAAAATCGGCACATGCGAAATAAAATAATTTCAAATGATGTTTGCAACAAAGACAGGACTCTATCACATCCACAAAGGACACATTACATTGAAAGTTTTATTTATATATTCTTGAATATTTACGTCACGGAGTTGACATCAATTAAACATACGCGGTGCAACAATATTGTTAACTTTTTGTTGTTTAAAAAATTAAACTCAAGATAAACTACTCATGTTTACCAGCAGCATTGGCAACGACAAAAGACATATATCAGCTGCTAAACACCGTAAAAATACTAGCCGTTACAAGTTGGACACGAGTTTTGTAGACGTCATGGAGTTGACATTTGGATGTAGGACACTGGAATTTGCTCCATTAAATTTTAATTTTTCACTCAAACAAACTCAAACTCAATATATTAAGCATGGTTTATGTTGTAAACAATATGTTACTGAAAATGAATAATAAATTTTCGGTTTGGCTATATGCACAATTGGAAATAAACAGGTTTTCCCGACTTCGGTACACATCTGGGACAACACAGTTTCTTTTGAAATGCTTCGACTGTGCGGTAATAAAACCACTTGAAAAATTTATGATCGTGCCAATTTAAAAATTCTTTTAGTTTTATATGGGTTGTCTGAAACAAACCTGCGTTACGGATTGTCATATGTTGTCACAGAAGCTTTAAAAAATATTTTAAACACCGCGGACAGCAAAATGGACACTTATTGTAGAAACACTCAAATATTTTTATTATTATTCCAAGGTTTAACGTCGCCTTATTACATCAAAGGCAGCTGACGATTCATTTCGATAAAACTTTCATCATCCAGGTTCCTTTGCTTTCGAGAGAGCCATTTCAATGTAACACAGTAACAGTTGCGGTTAAGAAAATCCAGTTTATATAGCGTCGTGTTATAGCAAATTAAAGGTGTGTAAACAGACTGTTAGTATAATAAAGTGGTTGACGACGTCTTATAACTTCCATGACGGTTGGTGGATTAGTCAGCGGCTCTTTAAGGATGCTGCATCATAACCAAGATGGTTTCCGTTGCCCTCCTCTTTCATACAAGCTTGAGACTGGCAGTAGTGGCGGAGTTGCCATGATGGTCAATGTCGACCCTACTTATTAACTAGGTAAAGATTACACAGCAGCAAGTTGAATCGGAATCAAAAAGTTAACGAAATCTTATGGCATCATAGGCCGTTGACGTCGACAGAAATTTTATATTTGGCTTAATATAATAGATCTCATTTAAGTTAAATCGCTTGCAAACGGAGCTGTATGCGAGAGTTGCGATGTAATAGCTTTTTTTCTGTTTGATTAAAATATAGCGATCTACAAGTTCAGCAGAGCCGCCAAAAATCTTTGCGCCTAGGTCCTCGACTTCTATAAAAGCGCCTCTGGCTCCTATTATTTTGTTTTTCTGTCTCTCTCTGTCTGTGTCCGTCTCTCTGTATGTCTTTCTTACGACTTCCAAAACCGTCGCTGAGGTCTTTAAACTTCATTACTGAGTTTCAGCTTTTTATAAAACTTTCTTTCATCTATTTACCTTTGCTTTTTTTACCTCTGAGATGGCTTGGTACTCGCTGCAGTTAAATAAACTCAGACTATATAGCATTGTTTAATGGCGATTTAAAGGTGTGTAAGCAGACTATATATATATATATACAGGGTGGGCCAGTAGGAATGCAACAACTTTGACGCCTTATAGCTTGAATACTTTTTATCTGAGCGTCTTGTCCAATATATCAGCTTGAAGATAATTATCCATTTTATCATTCTACAAAATATCTGTGAGATACTATTACGACGTTTTGAGATAATGCTATTAATATTCGATGTTCCATTTTCTTGCCGTAAAGCTGCAAGAAAAAAAAGTCTGAACCTGAAGATGTCAATTCTAAACAATCACTTAATACTAACAATTAATATCAAGAGTGAATTTACCATCAGTCAAACAAATACTCAATATATCCACCACGTGCTTTAATGACTGCATCAACACGAGCAATGTTCGCTGCTGTGCGCGCGTTTGCGACCACAGTTGCGGCTGTTAGACATTCCCGTAGCATCAGTTTGTTTAACCCTCATCCGAACAAAGGGGGGGGTCTGGCCAGACCCCCTGACAATATTTGTTGCATAACTTTTAAATATTATATTTTCTCAAATCGGTTATATGACTTTGTTGCTATATTGTTGAGCAACAATTAGCATATTTTATCGACCAAAAAGGTTGAGTGCTTAGGAGACCCTGAAGATAATACCGGCTGAGTCTGTCAAACGTAAGACTAACAAATGGCCAGTTTACATCTTCAATGTCGTTGACATTTCGGCACTCAGTGTAATGATCATCTGGATATTGAACAACTCAGAATGGGAGATGAATTAGCGCATCAAACGGCGCTCTTGAACCAGCTTGCCAGATCTCTCACAGTGCCGTGGATCACTCACTACCAGAGTAAGCAAGCCATAGTCAGAAGAAGTGCAGCGTGCAATCTTGGCCACCAGATCTCAGATTTGTTACTCAACAGAAGCAGGAAGAGGAGGGTACAAAACGACGATGCTACCTGTGTGGCAAGAAGGACAGATAACACAGTAGAGATGCCGCACATGCTACAAAGCAGTGTGTCTGTCTCACTGTCTGCTGCGCTGTACACATTTATTCGAAGCAAACAAGAGCAAGACTAACTGGCCTACAATTACAGTATATTCATTGTTTTGTGAGAGATATTTTCTAGAAAATAGTCATGTAGTATTTGAACATAACACCCACCAATCAGTACTAATTTCACTAGACTAAATTAATGGTTTCTTTATTTATTTCTTATTTTATAGATAGATTATCACGGAGTCGATCAAACGTTTACGACAGACTGTGACAAAATACTATAACTAAACATTTAGCTTCAAATTCATCATAGAAATGATTTATATTGCTTGGAGAGACTGATACATTGTTATTTTCTGTTATTCTAATAACATGTTGCAAAACTGGCATATAAAATACACTGTTACCTATGAAGAACCCAAATAAAAAAGGGGGTCTGACCAGACCCCCCGTTGTTCAAATTAAGTTGCATTTTTGCTTGTTCGCATGAGGGTTAATCAATCGATGTAGAGCATATTTATTCGATTTTCTAGAAGGGAATTCTATCATCATCTGATGTGCATTGCATCCTTTTTCTGCTCTTAAAATTCGGATTAAAATTCTATCCTCTTCCTTGATTTACATTCAAAATTGAGAGGTGTGCGCCGCACCGAATTTTTATAACAACGGTGCCGTATATCAGTGCAAGATTTGACACAGTAGTAGAGTGAATGATTTCTTTCAATTTAGTATATTGGGCACGATGTTCGGATAACAATTGTTCAAGTTATATCCATTCAAATTAGTTGCATTCCTAATGGCCCACCCTGTATATATATAATAGTATTATAATAATAGAGCGTTTCACGACGTCATATAGATGCCAGGATGATCGTCATCGACTCTGTCTGTCTGTCTGTCTGTCTGTACTTGTCTGTCTGTCTGTCTGTCTGTCTGTCTGTCTGTCTGTCTGTCTGTCTGTCTGTCTTTCTCTCTAAGCAGATCGCACATTGTTAGTAGATTTCAATGATTAACGACATCTTAAGGCTGTTATCTAAGGCCGTTGACGCCGACTTAACCTTGGTGTTTCGTATAGGATAGAGACGATTTTGTCAATTCCAAGGTTAAACGTCTTCCCTGATGTTGTGAAGAAAGCATCAGATACCTACGGGCACCATATCGGGTCACCGTATAACGATTATCGGAACCTTATTAACGTTTGTCTGTTATTACGTGATTATGTTTTGTTCGGTGAGCAATAAAGCATTGATTGATTGATAAAGCATTGATTGATTGATTGTTTGAACTCAAAAATCGAATATATAACGTTGTATGCAAACGATTTAAAGGTATCTAAGTGTACACTGGTTTTCTTATAATAAGCCTACAAATAGTCAACGTTTACCGACATCTTGTGGTTGATCTCGGTCGTCTGGTTACTTGCTGTTTAACGACACTGTTATTACAAAGATGATTACCAACGACCTCTCCATTTCTTCAGGCTTGGGACTGGCACTGTCAGAGTACGCGGAGTGCCGGATTTTCAGTTCATCTTAATCTGATCGAGTTAACATCCATTTTAATGGCATTGTTTTTAAGTGGTTACCACATTTATATATAACGTACAATATTGGCAACTTAAGGTGTGTAAGCGGCATCGACTAATTATTCCTTTTCAATCAATAGTTTGAAGAAATCACGAAAGCTTGTATGAATTGACATGTATGTGTTTATACTGCAGCCGCCTTGACGATGCGATGGGTAAAAGCCCAAGCTGGGTCCGTCATTAAGCCATCCAGCCAACCAGCTATTCACTCAATCATAGGCCTACACACATCTGTCCATCCGTCCGTCCATCCATCATCCATCCATCCGATTAACCTATCCATTTATTCATCCATTGCATTCATCCATCCTCATCCATTTATCCTCAATTGCATTAGCCTACTATTTGTATTTCTATTTTACACTTTCATTTATATCTACGTTTTGCGACTACATTTATATTTTCATTAACATTGCGTTTATTTAATTTATTTATATCGATATATTTATATTTTTAAATTTATATTTACATTTTCATTTATGCTACATTTACTTTTGATGTATATTTATATTCACGACAATACTTTTAAATTTTACACGCATAGTTGCATATTTAATCAAATTTACATCTACTGATAAATTTATTTTGTTTCGATGTCCATGCGCCGTCGGGGCTAAAAAATAGGAGGAATTGTAACGGGAAGAAAAATTTGGAATGTTTCATATACATTTAAAGCGGACAAACAGACAAACAGAGACTCCTTAAAGAAATGTGTTTCATGGTATTACGGTTAAGAGAAATGAGTAAACATTGGGCAAGAAGATATCAGAATGTTTTTTAAATGCGGGTGTGGGGCAGGATAGAAAGATTACTTGGACTGAGCATTAAACAAACGAAGATGTGTCGTATGACGTGGAAGAGGAAAGATTTCTTATGGCTACAGTAAGAGGGAGACAGAGGAAGTGGATTGATCACACACTGAGAGGAATCCCCAGATCGAAAGAAAATGAGGGGAAGACCTAGACAGATGTTTCCTGATTGGATGATGGTGGATGGATACCACAAACTGAAGAAGAGAGCCCATCATCCAGAGAGAGTGGCGTCATTGGACGCTCGAATCTACACAGGGGCAGAGAACTTTAGGAAAGGCTGAGGTCAACGACCCTGTCTTCCGAAAGATGTCGGTAATGCTACAGGTAGTGTTGGGATATGCTAAACACCTTTAGAAAGTTATTAACCTTCGTCGTATATTTGAACATTTTTTAATTGTTTTGAACTCTTTGCTCTTGAATCGCATTTAGCTTTCCTCGTGGAGTCATAAAGTGCGAAGTTATAGCAAAGATGAGTAGCGTCGCTCGCCTTGTTTCTCCAGGCCGGTGTTGGCACTACCAGAGCACGGGCAGTGGTGGAGTTTTTTATATCATGAACTTGTCAGCACCAGATTTGAACGACATCTCACGGCAACAGAGACCGTTGGTATAGGTAGAAAATTCCTTTTACAGTTACCACTGTGCGTCAGTGTGACCACTGCTTGGGATTTCTCCCAAGATCTTGGGATTTTGGGGGTTCAACTTGGGATCTGGGGATTTAGCTTTCCAATCTTGGGATTTTTCTAAGGTCTACAGACTAGTTTTTACTGTACTTTTCAACATGAGCAGCGATTCAGATTAGAAAAAAATCCCTCTATGGGTCTGTATGAAAGACGTTTATTATTATTGTTACTTGTTAACATCGTAATTTGTTTATTCAATATCATACTCAGGTTTTTTCTTTGCCAGTTTTTAGCTAGGCATTTTTGTGAATAACTGTGATTGTTAAAACGCATTTCATATTTCAGCACACCTTTTACCTTTTCAGTAACTTGGGATTTTTTGCTACACCTTTGACCAATCTTGGGATTTTTTTGGGAAGAGCTTGGGATTTCAGAAAAAGTAGAGTGGTCGCACTGCTGTGCGTTATTGGTTGTTACTACGACAGGCAGGAAATTCTGCATATGATCTGCTACGGTAACCCATTTCTATATAGCATAGGTGAACAACGTTTTAAAGGTGTCTAAAGAGAGCGCTCTAACCATTTGGCCAACTGCGTCTCATGCCTATGTAGGATCTTAAAAAACGTTTTAAAGGTTTCTAAAGAGAGTGCTCAAACAATCGGTTGGCTGGCTTCGACACCTTAACGACATCTAATGACCACAAATGCCACTGATGTTCGAGGTAAATTTGGTCGTTTTTATTGGTTACTTTAACAGGCAATTTTCTCAAGCTATTACCCATTAGATTCCATGACCCATTTTTATATAGCGTTGTCGAACAACGTTTTAAAGGTGTCTAAAGAAAGCGATTGTTTATTCAAAAGAATCGGATGGATGGATTGAACAGCTTAACGACAAACGTTTTATGACAACAAATGCCATTGACATCCACAGAAATTAGTTTGAACAGTTCTCACCGTTTGTATAGCATACTACGAATCTTTTCTTATCACCAGGATCCACAGTTTAACGCACTGATTTCCAAACTTCTTCGAAGCAATGCATCCTTGGTAAAAGTCATTCAGTCAACGGCATCTGGCTTTTAATTCATTTATTTCTCTTCCTGTTCTGTATTTCAATGACGATCAACGTTTCTTGTTTTCAGCCGCAGTATTGCGACTATTTTCACACTCTTAGTATACAAAACAGTCCTAGGCCTATCATGCTAGTGGTGATAATCAGTAGCTTTATCATATATTTGACTAGAGGTCCTGAAGTTAACGGCAGCCGTCAGATGTCGCTAAACACTGGATTTTTATGGGCGCATCTTTACGAGCCGTAGCATTATTTTTGCTGATTTTATTAAATATTAAGCCTTCTGGAAAGACGATGGTATACACAAAATCATTAACTCCAAATTTCATAAGGGCTATTCTAAAGCTAAGCGCAAAGCACCAATTGATTCGCGAGCGCTGCTTCGTACGTCGATGTCCAATGGAGGTTGGAGTCCTGTTGCCAGAACGACCAGATAGAGAGGTGGCAGAGCAGTGGCTACGACGGGTTTCGTTGAGGACGATAAAGTTCGGATGGCTTAGGATCGGATGGATTGTGGTAGGAATTGTTGAGGAGATGTAACTTAAATTTGGGTGGAGACCTGTGGGGTGATAGAAGTAATTCTAATTAGTATCTTCTTATGCACAATTAGCGATGGCGCACCAAACTCAAACCGTAATCACGTCAATTATATCCAGAAGACCAATTCGTAATACATAGAGACAGCGGTCGGTAGATAAGATTTGACCGGGGCAATAATCTTATATATAAAGCAGAGCTGTCCTTCCGTGACACTGCTAAAGGCTCCGAAACGTAATGGTCTAGAGTTATGAAAATTGTACAGACCCTTTTTAAAAGCAGGCGTAGTTTAACGCGACTATTTTCAGCTCGCAGTTTACTTTAAATGCCGATATATAGACATTTTAGACATTTTTCAACCATAAGGTCCTATCTCCTACCTCAATACCGACGGCCATTTCTCTGACGTCACATGCAAATGACGTCACATGCAAATCAGTAGCTTTTGTCAAATAACACGGCTTCGCCTTGAAAAATTTCGAGCGATAATGGAACGTTGCCGAGCTCAACGAGGTAATAGAACAACGGCCGAACTTCGTCTATTATATTTAGCCCGGGGAACAAATAATACGCCTATAATAGAAAATAGGTTATAGAAAAACGGCCGAGCTTAGTCTATTATAATTATTTAGCCCGGGGAACAAATAATACGCCTATATATAAGGTAGAGATAACCCGTGCAGTACACGGGCAAAGCAACTACTTTCACCTCTAAATATCGTTTCCGTTCAGATATATGGACATGTTCTTAAATATTTGAAGCTCATCATCTAATATGGTAAGTAAGTAAGTGGCCTTTATTTGCAGCCGTTACAAATTACGCCTGGGGAAAACTGGGGCGAACGCCGAGTAAAAACTGCTAGTAGTTTATAAAATACGCAACTTAAGGTGTGTAAACAGCGCCGGCTAATTATTACTGTTAATCAATATTTTGCGACTTTTCGTTGTCACCAAAGTAATAAATTTCGACTGTATTTTAACTTACCGTCATACGTCACAGTTTATACACCCAAACACGGCTAGGGTGACTCGTTGTCCTAGGGGCGGTCTAATAATGGTCAAATCATCGTTCCCGTGTGCCCACTAAAGTTAACTCTCTCATTCCTTTACACTTAACGCGGGTATGTTTAACCCTCCGTTTGTCACGCAAGCGATGAGTGAGTTAAGTTCTGCTGCTTTAGGTCTATTAATTAGACTGTACATTTACGACCCTGCGAGGGGTTGCCCTTATTGTCTTCCAGTGGGGCACCCTATAGTTAACCCTCCGTCATTTCAACTGTGAAAGAGTTGCGGCTGGTGTGCCTATACTTGAAGTGGATGCCACTTCACAAACGCTTGGTATGAATTGATTTATTATATAGTTGCTTACAAGCGTAAGTTGGCTCTGCAATAAAGCCATTGAGCCAGCCAGTCATTATGCCAGTCAGTTATATCATTTATTTATCCACTCAGCCATACATTCGCTAGATGGCGACTCTGTTAAGCAAAAACTCATTCATCCACAAATCCATTCATCCATCCATTCCGTATGTCCTTATCCATTCATCCTCCACGTTCCTCACTTCTGCCACCCACCGTTATCTGCCTCAGACAATATGCAGTGCGTGAGTGACGGTATTTGCCTTGACCTATTAACCCACAGGTTTTCCACCTCAATGGGAAGTCCAATCCCTTCAAGAATTCCTACCATAATCCATCCGATCTTCTGCCTTCAAAGAGTTCTCGTCCTCAACGAAGCCCGCCTTTACAGTGTTTCTGCCTCATCTCTCTCTCTCTCTCTCTACCTCTCTCTCTCTCTCTCTCTCTCTCTCTCTCTCTCTCTCTCTCTCTCTCTCTCTCTCTCTCTCTCTCTTTCGTTCTGGCCACTGGACATCGATCTCTAAGCAACCCTCTGATGTGACTCAGCTCTCGTGAATAAGCTGGTGCCCTGCGCTTGGCTTTAGAGTAGCGCTTTAGAATTTTCAGTTTATGATTAGGCCTATCTATTAACCTCGATAAGTATCAGAATAGCTCCATTTAATATGTGGTTACTAATCACGGTCAGGATGATTTCTTAATCTAAAAGCATTGATCATGTTAGTAATTTCGTACTGAAACTCTGAGGATTCGAAGACAATCCTTTTCAATCTTAGGAATTAGCTTAATGGAATAGTTTCTTGATGTGGGGTGGGTGGTTACTATCAAAGTTCAGATACAGTTTCTCATTTGTAGGTTTAGTGTTTATGGAGGTTTGAAGGCCACCATCAGATTTAATCATTTTAACGTCTAAGAATGAAACACGAACTTACCAGCGTCTGGAACGGACAAATATCTTGGCAGAAGTAGGAAAGCAAGGTCTTTTCGATTATACCCTGTAATATGTTTACCAATAATGCTAATTGTTTTGCTTTGCTTTTGTCTATGTATATAGGCCCATGCCGATCAATCAATGAATCAAGTTTCGTTTATTCTTTCAAGACAGGATGACATAGATGCATCATGTATGCATGTGTATGCGTGTATGTATGCGTGTGTGTGCAATATGTTGTTATATATACATATGTATATGTGCATGCATTAAGGTTAATTTGTGTGTAGGCAAGTATGTAACTGAAAATCTAACAGGCATTTTAGAAACCTCACACAAGGGCTGTTACATGGCGATCTAGCAGATCCAAAAAAGTGTGCCGATATATATGTGAGTATGCATGCGTTCATGTGTGTTTGTGCATTTTGAATGTGTGCAAGCATGTATGTCCAACTGTAGGCCATGCATACAGATATGCAAGCTTTCAACTATGCATGCCTGAAGACAGGCGTGCCTAAATATGCATGTATTAATAAAATGTATTCAAGTATATATATATATAATATATATATATATTATATATATATATAATATATATATATATATATATATATACTTGAATACATTTTATTAATACATGCATATTTAGGCACGCCTGTCTTCAGGCATGCATAGTTGAAAGCTTGCATATCTGTATGCATGGCCTACAGTTGGACATATATATATATATATATATATATATATATATATATTATATATATATATATATATATATAAAGGAACATTCTACAATCTGTACTTTGCCTATCAAAACTTTGTTCACTAAGTCTTCCCTCACCTTAATTTGCTTTCTATTAAGTACGTATCCATTCACGCACGCATAATTATGTGTGATGTTTCTATGGCCTTCTCATCGTCAGTGTTCCCAGTTGTGTTGTGCGTCATTGTGTTTGAATGTATTCTTTTTTGTTTCTTTCTCCTCCGTCAAGTATTCGCTGACGATGAGGCTCTAACAAAACTTCTCCATTTCGGTCGGTCTCTTGCGAGTTCTATTGCCCTTCTTAAGTCCCATCCTCTGTCTTCTATGTCCTCCAGTACGTTATCTATCCATCTCTTCTTCTGACGTCCTCTGCTCCTTGTTCCCTCCACCTCTCCGTGCAGCGCCTTTGCCGGCATTCTTCCGTTCTCCATCCTGATCACATGTCCATACCATGTTAGTCTTCGTTTCTTTATTCTTTCCACTATCGTTTCCTTCTGTCCCAGTTCTTCTCGTGTCACCTCATTCCGTATCTTTTCTCTTCGTGATCTATTCAGTAGTCCTCGTAGCCATCCCATCTCCGCCACCAGGAGTCTTCTCTCGTCCTCCTTTTTCATGCACCAAGATTCTGCTCCATACGTGAGGACCGGTATCACCAGTGTTTCGTATAGTTTGGTTTTGTTCTTGTTGAGATGTTGCCTGATCTCCATAGTTTCCTCAGCTTTCCAAACATTGCTGACGCCAGCCCAATTCTTTTCCTTATGTCCCTTGTCGACTCCGCGTCCTCCGTAATTACGCCCCCAGGTACACAAATTCCGTTACCTGTTCCAGCTCCTCTCCTTCCAGGGTGATGTTTATCTTTTCTTTTTCCTTACCAATTGTCATTGTTTTGGTCTTCTCTCCATTGATCTTAAGCCCGAATCTTTTGCTACTTTCGTGTACCCTGGTCGTTAGTTCCTGCAGTTGGCTTCCGCTTTCCGCCATCAGATCTATGGCGTCTGCAAATCTTAGGTTGTTGACTATTGTTCCATTTATTCTCACCCCTATTTCTGTATCTGCCAGCGCTATGTCCATCATTGCTTCCAATATCAGGTTGAATAGGTATGGGGATAGACCGCAGCCTTGTCTTACTCCAACATGCACACGAAACCATTCCGTTAGCTCCCCATCTACTCTCACTGCGCTTACCGTCTTGCTATATAGGTCCTCTAGTAGCTCCACTAGCTCCTCTGGTATTCCATAATTCCTCATCACTCTCCATAGCCCCCGCTGCCAGATGCTATCAAAAGCCTGTCTGAAGTCTATAAAGTTGTTATAAATCACCTTGTTCTTTTCATAGTATTTCTCCGCTAGTTGCCTGATTGTGAATATTTGGTCTACCGTTCCCCTTCCTCTTCTGAAACCCGCCTGTTCCTCTCCCACTATTTCCTCCACATACCTCCGTAGTCGTTGTTGCAGGACTCTGGTGTACACCTTCCCAGGCACGCTCAGGAGGCTAATTCCTCTGTAATTGCTGCAGATGGTTTTGTCCTTTTTCTTGTGTATGGGGACTATGATCGCCTATCCCCAGTCCTCCGGGCATTTCTTCCCTTGGTATATCCTGTTGCACAGAGTGTGCATCATTTCCACCGAGCACTCCTCTCCTTCCCTGATCATTTCTGCTGTGATGTTGTCTTCCCCGGTGCTTTCCTCTTTTTTTGGTTATTTATCGCCTCTTCTATTTCCCCTCTGAGTATGTGGCCTAGCCTATCCTGGTTGCTATTCTGTGGCATTTCCTCCAAGACCGTGATGTCCGTTGGGTTCTCTTCGTTATACAGTTCCTCGAAGTGTTCTCTCCATCGTCCTCTGATCTCGTCCCTGTCCTCTATCTTTTTCCCATCCTTGCTTCTGATTTCTGATGATCCGCTGCTCACCGTGCCACATATTTCCTCCGCCATCCTGAACAATCCCCTGGTATCTTGTCTCTCCGCTCTATGCTCAATCTCTGTGCATTTTTCCTCTATCCATTGTTCTTTGCATTTCTTTGCCTTCTTTTTGATCTCTCTAGTTAGTTTATTGTATCTTTTCCTGTTTCCTTCGTTGTCCGTTTTGGTCCTTCTAAGTTCCTTCCTTTGGTCACTTAGGTTAAGCACTTCTTGCGTTATCCACGGCTTCTTCTTTCTTGTTTCTCTGTAACCCAGCACTTGTTTTGCTGTCTCGTTGTAGATTTCTCTGATCTCTTTCCATGTTCCCTCTACGGAGTTCTCAGCTCCCTCCTCTTCTTCTTTGGCTTTCGTCCATTTCCTTCTTAGTTCCTCATTGTACCTTTGTTTTGTTTCTGTATCCTCTAGTTTTTCCACGTCGTATCTTCTTATTTTCCCATGCCTTCTTGCTGTTTTTAACTTTATGCGTATACCTGCCATTACTAGTTTATGGTCTGACGCTACATCCGGTCCTGAGTATGTTCTGCAGGTTGTTACACTGCTCCTTCATCTGTTGTTAACTATGATGTAATCAATTCTGTTCTTGGTTTTACCGTCTGGCGACTCCCACGTCCATTTCCTACTGTCCTTCTTTTGATGGAATGCCGAGTTCATGACTCTTAGGTTGTTGCTCGTGCAGAAATTTAGCAATCTTTCGCCTCTCTCGTTTTCCTCTCCATATCCGAATTTTCCCAATGCTCCTTTCCACGTTTCCCAGTCCTTCCCACCTTCGCGTTGAAGTCACCTATTATGATCAGGATCTCCTGACTCGGTATATCCTGTATCATTTCTTGTAGGTTCTCGTAGAAGTCTTCTATCTCTTCCTCTGTAGAGGTTTGAATGTATATACTTATGAATAAATACGTATGAATAAACTCCCGCCAGAATTACCCCAAATATCGGATACATCCTATGAACTGACCAAAACCTCACCTCTTGTACTCTTTCCACAGGTCGTTCACTCAAAACAGAAAGCACTGCTCTTTCTCAAAACCCATCCTGATCCCTCCTCTTCCTCTCACCTCAACAGCCTTTCGATTCTAAGCACCATACATCCTTTGGATCTTGACCTAGGATAATTTTTACCAACCCTCGACCGTCGATTTTGTTTTGACTAAGCGCCTATGATAAACAGATTCCCGCGATTGGTTATTTTTGGCGCTGTAGAATTCACGAGATTACGAATACGATGACGATTATGATTTGTGTGAGGAACGCAGCGAGACCACCAACCGAGATGTTTTGATCCGTGATGAAATTAATCAAGTCCTGGCATTTCTTGCAATAATCGGTATTGTTCTACAACGAAATTTTGAAATTATTCTATATTGCAACTTAGAATTTTATTTCTCCCAATTTAGAATTTTTCAATTTCCCAATTTATAATTATTCTGCAACACAATTTTTAATTATTCTACGAATTAATGTAATTTTTTCCCCTGAAATGGCCATCCTGGCTGTGATAAGACTCGGCAAATGTTAGTGTTGATGATAAAATAGACAATGATCAATTGATCATTCATGGTGAAAAGTATAACCTTTTGACTTGTAAACCAGAACTTTTGTGGTCGTGATGGTGATGGTGGTGGTGGTGGTGGTGGTCGTGGTCGTGGTAGTGGTCGTGGTCGTGGTAGTGGTAGTGGTAGTGGTAGTGGTAGTGGTAGTGGTAGTGGTAGTGGTAGTGGTAGTGGTAGTGGTAGTGGTAGTGGTAGTGGTAGTGGTAGTGGTAGTGGTAGTGGTAGTGGTAGTGGTAGTAGTAGTAGTAGTAGTAGTAGTAGTAGTAGTAGTAGTAGTAGTAGTAGTAGTAGTAGTAGTAGTAGTAGTAGTAGTAGCAGTAGCAGTAGTAGTAGTATTAAGTAGTAAGAAAGTAGTAAGTAGTAAGAAAACACCAAACAATCAGATATAGGACTACGCTGAGAAACAGGAGAGTACCTGATCTTCAATTAGAGGAAGATGCAACATATTCGAATCGATGTTATACTGATCGAGACCATCCTCCTCCAATGGACACACTGTAAGCTGCTGGCAAATCATCTTATGATCCTAGTACAGATGATTTTTCACAGATTTCAATGTGAGGCAATGTTATATCATGTGATATACGGTACTTTTATGTGATGTAGCTTGAACATTTCTCACCAATCAAGAAAATTGCTATGATGAGTTATCATATACCACACTGTTTCATAAATAAAAGATGATTAGCGTCGCCCTTCACCTTTGTCCAGACTTGGGCCTGGCACTGCCAGAGTACTGGCAGTCGCGGAGTTCAAGGAAACTCCTCAGCTACTCATACGGCCCAACAATTATACACGCTCAATAGAATTATAACATAATTATATACATATATATATATACCAGTTCTCTTAAGCCGTATTAGATCAAACTAGTAGAAGAAGAGCAAACTTTACGCGCAGCCTTTGGTACAAAATCCAAGCGACTGAATTTTCTTAGCCTGGACATAATGAGAGCAGATGACCTGTTGTCCCTTGACGCCTGAACTCATTATGGCTGAGTTGGTTAAGGTGCAAGTGAAGTCGAAATCTCGAAACAGATTTTTCTGCTGGCGGTCATTTAAAACCCCGACATCTCATTTAAACCCCCGATATCTCCCTCACACTCGCAAGTAGACTATAATTATAGGATCCCAGAACAACCCAAATTTTAAAGGTAAATTTTATACCAGGTTTTAATTGCATGATTTATGAAATGACAACCGATTGGATTAAATTAGATTCGCATATAATCAATTGAACGTATTAAATAACATAAAGTGAAAGAACTATTGATCTTAGGCCTACTCTTGGCTTGAATTGCTTGATTAAAATTAACTTAAGTTGACTATGAAACACGTCAGTTTAGAACATGAGAATTCTTACATAAAAATGAAGAAACAGCTTCAGAATCATAGGCAGAGTTGATTCCACAGCACGCATGCACTGAAAGGCAAACAGATCAAAACCACAAAGAGATTATTGATATGTAACGAAACGTCAGAACGTCCAACACAGCACAAGATCTGCGATCATTGCAGTTACAGAGTTATTTACAAGTGCACAGGGTTAAGAAGTATTGGTGACTGTCACCACCAGTTTTAAAAGTGGTGGTGACCGGATGCCACCGTCACAATACAAAGTTATGTTGATCGTGGGTACAAAAAGTCTTAGACACTGTCTTATGATTGTAAAATCGATGAGAACTTCGACGGTAAATTACCATATCCGTGTTGAAAGCAGGAAGTAGAGGGCAGATTTCCACACGCAGAACATTTAGAAGAGATTCCTGTTCAAAAGAAAGAGCAAAGAATTCGGATGAACGTCAGTCACAGTTTTTGCCTCTGCACAACAATAGCTGAATAGGTACTTGAGTTTGAGTTTGAGTTTATTTGAATCTTTGCATTCAAAATCACAGTAGGCCTACTTAAAGAGCAATCAAATTAACAACTAAATTAACTAGCAGCAAGTTAGAGCTTTAACAATGGGTGAGCCAAAACCCAGGTAATTTCACTGTTGCGAAATGTAAGCTGTCTAGTGTTTTCTTATTTATAAGTACCTACGAGTGAATTGCAATTACATATATGATTTCAAAATTCCCTGAGTTTTCTAGGTTTTCCAGAGTAATTTTTTGAATTTTCCAGAGCACATTTTAATCACTTTCCTATTATGCACAGACCTGAAGATTAAAAGTTAAAAAAATTGAGGGGTCTCCTCCGCTTATGGCTGCACATTTCCTCGCCTTTTTTCTTTTTTATATTGCTTTGCACATAATTGTTCAGATCAATTAGAAAAAAATATCAAAACATTACTATGTTCACTAAATTCAGAGCGCACCTTTTCAGATGCAAATGCAATCACTAGAGCGCAAGTCAGAAACTTAATGCCAATGGCTGGAGTTGGGAGCACCTCTGAGTAGACCACTTGAAGAGGTGCTATAAGAACACCTGAATGAATACGTATTGTGAATGCACTTAATTGAAACTACTTTGCCCCAATGTAGACTAGTCCAATTTCTTAAACTCCTTCATCTCATGCTCAAGGCTTAACACAGCACTGCCTGTATCTCCAGTCAGCTTGGCATTCTTCACTTTGAGATCTTTGCTGCACAGACAATTAAATAATAACATACAAGAGATTTGTTGTAATGAACAATGCTCTATCTCTGTCGACGGTGTTAGCAAGACCTTCAGCAATGTTATAAACTCACATTCTGCTACTAAGCAATCATAGACCTCCTAATCTCTTGTACAAAGAAATCACGCCAAAACATGCGTTAAATAATTGATCTGAACAAACTCCCTGAGTGATGGAAGAATTCCCTGAGTTTTCCAGAGTTAAGAAATTCCCTGAGTTTTCTCTGTTTTCTAGAGTTGTGGCCACCCTGAATTAGGAAGTTAATTGCGATGCAGGTTCATTGTGCCGTTTGGCACGTCTTAACTGTCCGGTGGGGCATATCGAGACATTTGTAACAAAGTGGCAGATTTAAATACTGGCAGTTGCAGTACTCCTACAAACAGCGAGACTTCTCTACAATTATAATTATACTCTATGATTTATAAACTTGTGAAGATGCAGTGTAAATTAAATTGTAAAACGTCTTTTCTGTATGATTTCTAACCAGCAAAACGTTGAAACTGCAAGACTTCTGCAGTGATGGACGTTTGGACCTGCTAGATTCTATCGGGATTGGGAATAATAGTATACTTAAAGACAGTCATCTGACTTGTTTAATAATAATTTATGACTTTCTTAAATATAAGGTTCGATTTCCATCATAATAATAATTAACCTTTGCCTTGCATGCTTAATAGCTTTGACTTGCTTAAAAGGCTTAAAAGGCCCTATTAATTCGCATTTACCTGCATCTGTACTAGTGCTTTGACTTGCCTGTGTTCCACTGGTCTTGAGACGCGTCTGAAGAGATGAGAAGAACTTCTGACAAACTCGGCATTTCTCTGGGGGCGATGCTTTTGACAAACTCCATTCCTGAAACAGAAATCTCTCTCATGCAGTAAGCAGTGCAATTTTTTGGAAACTGCCTGATTGACATTAAATGAATGTTCAAATGTTATTTAAGAGACTGGTCGAAAATGTGTATGAATTGTGAAAGCCATTGATAACAGTAGTCCTACTTTATTACGATAGCCCACTTATGAGGTTGGTAAATTACGTAATAATATTTCCATGAAGGGAAGTTTGCTTTGAATGAAGAGCAAGGCAAGCAGAATGCACCTACTCCATGTTTCATTTTCAGAGGCAGGTTTTCTCTCGCTTCCAAGATCGCATCTCGGTTGCAGATGCCGAGCGAGCAGCACATCATTCGCAGCGCCTACAGTTGATCAAACACACTTGAATTTCGTATATGTTAAGTTGATGAGTGAAACTGTCATCTACATCAGCATTGAAAAAATTGCAACCGATCGTTGATCCAAATCATTCACATCTCACAACTTACGTTTGAAATGTAATAAATAACGCATCTGTTGACATTTAACATTAACTCTATCTTGTGCAATTACAGTATCCTCCTACTTTTATTTGTGTCTTGCCAGTGGCCACTTCTCTTCTCATATGTTAAGTTGTTAACTCAACCTCGTGCTTCTTCAACTCCTTCTTTACGTTTGCCTCGCTACTGGCCACTACGTCTGTTTCACGCTATCCCAGATGCCTGCTACTTTAACTCCTCATACTTTTACGCTAGCCCCGCATCTCACCAATAATATCGATTTTCATGACTTAATGGTATCTAACACAGCGAACACAGTCTGCTAGAACTTGAGTTTGATCGTTCATTCTCAGCCGGGTTTTCCCTGAACAATGATAAATAATTTTGGCTTACCAATTCTGAATCTCCGATCTGAAGAAGAGCTTCTTCTCCAATCAGTTCCTTGCACTAAATAAACAACAAAACAACGAAATCTACTTCGAAATACGGATTTCATCAGTTATCACGCAGCTCCTTTAGATTTAGGCCTAACGCAAGTCATCCAGCATTACATGTATGCCGGGGCTTTGTGATCAAAATGTTTCGAACAATCTTATTGCCCATGCTGAGACTCAAAAGCAATAAACTAAATTCAATGAGTAAGCACTGCGCCACGCCAATTGCTATTTATAAATTACCTTCTTTTTGAGTAATGTCGGAGATTCTACGAAAAACAGAAACTATTTAGTTAACTGTCCTTAAATAAAGGAAGGAGGTGCAAGTATTTGAGTACCTCTTCCAGATTCATGTTTTTCCAGACTGTTTCCTTGCAGTGGTCCACAGCTCTACAGGTCTTGGCGATTGCAAGACTTTGACACCAGAAGGACTCGCCCCTACCACATAGCTCAGCATCCAAACTTGCCGAAGAAGCTACAGTAGAAGAACACGAATTACATATTGAAAAACAATACCAACAACAATTAAAGAATAATAGTAGTAGCAGTTGTAGTCGTGGTAGTGGTAGTGGTTTATAGTGGTAGTGGCAGTGGCAGTGGCAGTGGCATTGGCATTGGCATTGGCATTGGCAGTGGCAATAGCAGTAGCGGTAGCAGTAGTAGTAGTAGCAGCAGCGCCAGGCAGTATTAGTAGTAGTAGCAGCAATAACAAAATAATGAAAATAATACTAATAAAATAATAATAGTAGTAATAATAATAACAACAATGTTAAGGTTTATTATGTATCCGACGGGTTTGTTTGCATTTATCGTGGCCACCCTTCAATGGCTTGGTCCACTTACACTTACTGATAACCTTGGCCTGGCTTTAGAATAGAGCTTCAGAAATTTGAAGCTAACAGTCAAGATAACGAACTTCACGTTCTTTGATGATATTTGACATCACTGACGAACTATGGCGCAAGAAACACTAAGATAATTTTCTCTTTGACCGGTGTTATAAAATTTTTGATTACAGTTACATTAGATGATTAGACAATTAGGCAAATTAGATATTATGTTAAGATGCGTTACATTTTATTGAGTATTTCACTGCGTCCGAAGATAGAAAAAAATAAAACTAGTTTTCACGGCAATAGGCCAAGAAGCCTACAAACACAGTTTCATGCGCACAAACTGCTAATAACCGCCTACGACAACACATCACAAACTATTTATAACGAACTAAACGAAAAGAAGAACGCGTAAATTTCCGGTGCTTCTCGAGTTTATTACACTGCATCACAATGCAGAGCATTACATTATAGTACAATTAAATGTTAATTCGTTGAAATGTTAATGTGAGGTAGTGTGACGGCATCTTAACCTACCCAAAGCTGTCATCAGGGAAAGCATTATGATGAGTTCCATGTTTGAAGAAATGTGACCAGTTCATCCACCGACGATGTCTTCGAAAAGCTTCACATGCATACAACAACTGGCAATTGACATCTAGGCTTTATATTGGCCTTTGAAGACCAGAAATCAGTTGGCCAGTGTTGGCGCGATGAGGGCTTCACAATCGCAGCTAGCAAGAGCCGACAGCTGTCGCAAACTGCAGCTAACGTGGCTTGAAGTGTTAGCTAACAAAACATATAGCTCTACTTTGCTTTTATGCAATCCAGCAGTGATGCTAATTAGTGATACCCCAATAGCAAAAAACACTTGTTAAAATAATTGAATCTTGAAAAGGTGCTTGCATTTCAGTCTCGATTTTGAGGAAGAATTCTTACCTGCATGAAGGAGGTAAGCAGTTGAAATCGCAAATCTACATATCGCCACATAAAAAGAAACTCCTCGGAGGCACTTCCGATCTGAGAAATACAAAACGCGATCGATCAGTGGTTTCCAACCTGTTTTGGAGAAGTAAGGCACCTTACTAAGCGCCATTCAGTGAAAGGCACCTGGCCTTAATTTAATTAATTTTTCTTCATTTAATTCTTTATTTTGACGATGATCAGCGTTCCTTTTATTCAACCGCAGTGTTGCGACTATTTTCTACACTGCTTTATATGTTAATAAAATAGTTATTGACCTATGTGACTACTGATGATAAGTAGTTTTTCACATTATTTTACAAAAATGCTGCGAAAAATGCTATCCAACCACGGCACTCCTATATAGAGCCGCTTCAGGGCACTCTTCGGTGTCGCGGCACCCAGATGGGAAATGCTGCAATTAACGAACATCATCATCGAGCTCTCCGGAAACTGATTTTGTGCTGCATGCTCCGGTTATCGTTGTGTCTTCTTTACCAAAGCAATAATTGTCATGACAAGGTCTAACGTGGGATTAGGCCTATATTCGTTCATTGAAAAACCTTGTTGACATACCGCAACAAGTTACACAGTGCACATAAAAGCAAATAAAGATAACAATAAAAATAATAATAGATAAATGAGTAAAACAAGGGATCACTAGTCAGTGATGGTTAAACTACCGAAGGTCCCGGTGACAAGTAAGGGATCGTCCACTGGTAAGATGCCCGTGGAATAAAAGTCCGATCGTATATGGATAGATGTTACTGTCGTTCGATCGAGGTTGGAGGCTGTGCAGATTTCTTGCAAAAGGCGGAAATTGTGGTTGATAGTATTGCTTGGTAGTCGGAGTTTTTCCACTCGACGCAGACGAAGTCAGTGACGATATCGACGCCAGACAGTTCAACAGTCCGAGGCGTTCGATCATGGACGACGCCAGCCAGGTCCAAGGCGCTTCAACAACGTCAGCTGTAGAAAATACATCCGCGGTGTTCTCCACTGAAAACGTCCCAGTCTAGACGGTTTCATTGCAATGCCCCATCTGATAGAGCATTGGGTAACACACTGGCATAGAGAGCGAGAGGTACCGAGATCGAGTTCCGTAGGCGGACATGCTTTGTAGGCTGCTATTAGCGCCGTGTATTGCAGGCTGTCTGTTCTGTTAGTAGTTAAGATTTATGTCTTCTGTCATTTGTGTTCTTGTGAATTGTTTCAATTGCATAACTGTACACTGTAAACGGTTGCGGTTTGTCAACCGGATTGTTTCAATAAACGAAAATATTATTATTTGAAGCTATGCAGGAACGAATCGCTGGGGGCTGAGCGATGGTAGTGTCTCATGTTGATCGCACCCTTCTTCGGACCAACGGGCAGCCATCAGTAGATGGCAGCAGTGACAGCAGTAGCGGTGATCGTGCTCCATGTTGGGCTGTTGGCTGTATCCTTGTTGAGGTTCGCCTGGTCACGCTTCAATGAACCGTGAGGACTACCTTAGTCTCAACGTTCGGCCACTACACTTTCGAAATTTATGGATTAAACTCCGTTATTTTTTGGCTTAATTAACAATTCCACGAGCAGACGAACGTAATCCAATAAGTCGTCACAAGCACCTCGGCAACTGACTATGAAATCCCTAAGAAAACACGCATAACATGTGTTTAAGAAAACACTGCGCGTATTAGGCGCCCATCCCACTCAATGCTTTTCGTGATCGTTATTTATCAAGGGTCTTTCTTTATTCTTTTCGGAGATGTATATAGCGCCCCATCTAGGTTGTCTACTCAGAAGAGAACAGTATTAAGTTTGGCACAAAACATGGTAGCAAAGGCAATGGGCACCAATCAAAGAGCCACAGGAAGCCCATTCCAAATTGCAATGCCAGCAACAGAGAAAGCACGGCCTAATAGAAGTCCGCGAGCGGTTAACAAGGAGCTCAGCCTGCTTATATGAGCGGATAGTGCCACGACGCTGGACGTACAGGATGGAGCGGCAAAGCTTCTGCAGAGACGTCGGTGCCACACCCACAAGGCAACGCCACACCAAGGCAGATACCCGATAAGTAATCGGCTACGGGACAGGGAGCCAGCGCAGAACAATTCGCATGGCCGTATCTCAGGATGGACACCGTCGTGCCTAGAACCCGATCCAGACACCCAGGCACCCTTTCTGGCTACAACATCAACAACGCTGTGGTCGGTCACAACTGGATTTCAAGAGCTTCTTGACTTAAGGTTAAAGTTGTTTTTCTAGCTCCTAAATTTTTCTTGTCGGGAACACTTCATTGAAATTGTAGACCTGAATGCTGCCGGGAAAGACTTGCTTCAGGTTTCAGGAATATGAGCAATAATAATAATATTTAAACTGATGATGGTTCACTGCTATCATCATCAAATTCGTCATTCTCACAACCGATATCATCATCGTCGTCGTCGTCATCGTCGTCGTCGTCGTCATCGTCATCATCATCATCATCATCATCATCATCGTCATCATCATCATCATCATCATCATCATCATCATCATCATCATCATCATCATCATCATCATCATCATCATCATCATCATCATCATCATCATCATCATCATCATCAACAACAACAACGTCGTCGTCATCGAAATCATCATCATCATCATCATCATCATCATCATCATCATCATCATCATCATCATCATCATCATCATCAACAACAACAACAACAACAGCATCATCGTCGTCGTCGTCGTCATCATCATGATCATCATCATCATCGTCATCATCGTCACCATTATCAATAATACTGTTGTTGTTAGCATAATTTTTTTATCCCTATGGACATGTGATCCGTGATCCCTCATAATTTCAAAAATTACGGAGTTATTATTATTGTTGTTTGATTCGTTGCTCAATGGGTAGTCAGTGTAATGAACGCTGTATTTACTTAATACGCTGATATTCATGGGTCTGTGTTGTGGCTCCGACAAGACAGTTTTAAAACATGTATAGACAGTGACAATTTGCAGATTTCGCTACTCCAGTGCCCATCCATGTCGGCGGACCGTAGTTGTCATTTGATACTTAAGTCTACTTCCTTGATACTTAGTACGTAGTCCTTCCCCTAAGGGTCTGCATATCTAGCAATGCAACTTCTCCATTCGTCTCTGTACATCGTCAGCCTTCCGGTCACGTCCCACGACTTCCCCAAACACATCAAAGTCTTAATTCTCTGATGGTCTACGGCCAATTCTTCCGAAGTCTTCCCCTTTGCTTTTCCCTTCATGCATCCAGATCATCACTTGATAATGGTAATACAAATATAATCCCCAGAAAGTACACAGAACGCGGGAAGTGACTCGAACTTGCCTTTCTTAGCATACCCGCATCGTTACATATTTGAAAGTGTTTACTCAGAGTGACTGTCGCTACAACACTCGTGAACATTAACCACGGACCAATAAAGTTTGTATACGGGCGTAGCGTGGTCGAGAGTTCTGTACGCGGATGGGAGTATTTGAATACATCTGTTGGCTCATTTTTCATTTTATTTCAATTTATTCTAAGAAAACAATTTTGTCTAAGTCCCCGAATTTGGCCATTGTCTACGAAAGATATTGTTATGATTTCCTTGTCTGTACGCTGCTGTCTTTCGGCTTTTAGTTCCGGGTTATAATTCTTGTACATCATATTTTACTTAAACGGGATGCTTGCATGCATTCATGCTTACAATTGTCAACGTGCATACATAGTTTTTACATACATATATATATATATATATATATACATTACATACTTATATTTATACATTTATACATATATGCATATAAGCATACACACATACATACAAACATACATACATACATACATACAAGCATACGTACATACAAATATACATTCATACATACATACATGCACACAGAATACATATATACATACATACGTACATACATATATGCATAATATGTACATACAGAGGCCTACATACATACAGGTGAAGGAGTTGACTGCCCTACGTTCGTAGAGCACTAGGCTGAGATACGAGGTCGTCTAGCAACTCTAGCATAGACCGATCTGGTCTCGTCTAACATAGACCAACTGACCAGGTTACCAAATGGACAGAATACATAGACGGACAAAGATGAGTAAGGACAGAGACACAGAGAGGGATGAACAGACGTAGGTATATGTGAGTGGGCGAAGGACGTAACCGATTGACTTCCTCTGTATATTTTTAGAAGACAGTCTTAATATGTAAGACGTAGCGGAGAGGTAGTAGAAGCATGTATACTAGCAGCGCTGGAGATTGATCTTCGCTCTCTTACCGTCTTTCATGAATAAGGTCTTCATCTACTGATGCCGTGTAAGCCACTCTGTGCACGTTCTTCTCGCCCTCTTCGTTCCGCTGACCGACTTGACCATTTCGTACGTCGGTCGCCAAACCTCGTTAACCCAGCGTCGGGCTTTTGCTGTAGGGGGTCGCACACTATATGGGACGACCTTCCCCTCTGAAATCCGTGGCAGGATTCTGGATGGGATATCACCTGCATCTCTTCGCTGCTTAAAGACTTTCCTCTCTACACGGGCCTCTCACGCTGAGAGCGCTTCTGAATTATAGCTCTTCTGCGAGAAGCGCTTTACAAATGTTCATAAGCTTAGATTGGATTAGATTCGATTAGATTAGATTAGATTAGATTAGATTAGATTAGATTAGATTAGATTAGATTAGATTAGATTAGATTAGATTAGATTAGATTATATTAGATTAGATTAGATTAGATTAGATTAGATTAGATTAGATTGGATTATATTCGTTTAGATTAGATTAGATTAGATTAGATTAGATTAGATTAGATTAGATTAGATTAGATTAGATTAGATTAGATTATATTAGATTAGATTAGTGAGTTTATTGGACCGTCGGGCCTTGTGACCGGGCTGACTGTCCGGCACGAACGATCATCATACCAGCGCTCGTGAATAAGTTGGTGCCCTGCGCTTAGCTTTAGAGTAGCGCTTTAGAAATGTGGAGTTTACGATTACGATGTCAGCCTTGGTCTTGAACAGCGTCGAACCGTACCTGCCTACATTACACCAGTAATGTAGGCTATGCATCACATGCTGCAATTCAGTCCTCATTGGTCTTCCCAAGGTCCGTATTCTTCCTCTCCAGTCGGCACTAAACTCAGCTGCTAGATTGATTGCCTGTCTCCCCCCCATACTTCCACAATTCTACCTACATTGGTTGCCTCTCTCTGCCGGCATTCAATTCAAAATCCTTATTATGATCTTCAAGGCCCAACACGGTCTTGCCCTGAAATACTTAAGGGAACTAGTTCCTCGGCCTCATTCAGCTACCTCTCACCGTCCACTTCGCTCTTCTAATAGACTTGACCTTCTGCTTCTGGTTCCCCGTTCTAGAACTACTATGGCTCAATCTCGATATTTTTCTCCTTCAGCTCGCACTACAATTCTTTCTGGCAGCCTCTCTTCCTCTTTCACTTTTCTTAAAAGTCTTCTTCTCTCGGGGTCTTGCGCACTGGGAGAGCTTCTGAATGGTTCATCCTACAAGGGGCGCTTTATAAATGTTTAGATACAATACAATACAATACATACTACGTTATATTCCACACCCATCGCTGGACAAACGTCTACAGGAGATCATGGGGTCTTGTAATTCACGCATCCATACAAGAACAGACTCAACAGGTTTTTTTGTATTAAAATAGCATTCAGATGCAAAAATTCAAAAGAAACTAAACGTTCATCAAAAGTTCTCTCAAAAAAGTTAATTGTAGATGAAATTTGACAATTGTAATACTGTAGGCCTACTACTGTAAACAGCGCGGATTCAAGTCATTCGACATTAACAAATTCAATTATTCATTGTGAGCGATGTAGAGTATTTAGGATTGTAACGGCAAGATGCAAATTAATAAGAAGTAAAAAGGTTTATATGAATACCTCAGCTCTCGGATGCACAAGTTACACAAATCTATGACTTAAAAGTTCTGAAATAGCGCAATAAAACGTTGTGAACTGTCGAGGTTTGGTTGAATGTATAAAATATAAGTTAAACTGTGGTAATTCGCATCGTATGACAGGGACCCTTCAACAGGTCAACAAATCGACAAGATTGGTGATCAAAAGTGTATGGAAACTACGTGACATAATAAAATGCAATACAAATTTTGTATTTTATTGTGAGTAAATATCAGTGAATTTAAACTGCTCAGATTAAAAAGGCCGCTTGTTGAACGGCAGAATTTAAGTGAAAAATGTAATCGAAGTCAGAGCCGACAATTATTTTTTTTTTATTTTTGTAAATCTTTATAAAGGACCGTCGTTTGGCAATAATTCAACCTGAACTGATAGTGTATCTTACGATGAAATATTACATTAAAACTTCTTCTTACAAAAATAAACGCAGAGTCGATAATGAAGCTGGAAAAGCAATCTTGTCTTAACTAGAACAGACTAACAATAGTTCTTAGACGTTTTTCTAACGAAAACTGTCGGAATTCAATGACTGCAAATGCAAGATAGATTGTCTCTTGCCTTGATTACTCTTCCATCTAATCAGTGCAGATTCCGACCTTCTAAAAGCAGAAGGCACAAACGAATAGAATAATCCACGATAATCAATGATTGAACGACAACGATGATGACGACGACAACAATGACAAACATGATGATAATGACAACGACAACGATGGTGATGATGAATGACGACGATGGTGCTATGGTGGCGATTTTGATTACACCGATGACACCGTAGCGTTAACGATAACACCGTTGCCACTTTGAAGATTGCAGTAATAATGACAGTAACAATGGCGTGATGATGATATAGTCATCACGGACTAACTATCGATGGCGATGACGATCATGATGACGACGACTACGATGATAACAGTAACAACAGCAGAATGATCACGTGATGATGCAGACTATGATGGCCAGAAAGATAACGCTGATGATAATTGCTATGATGATAAAGTACGCTGACGTTAGCGATGACTTACCGTGCAGAAGAACTTTGGTGGCAGTGAAACAGACAACTCGTGAATCAGAGGAGGAATGTACTTCGCCACAAATGGAAGACACTGCAACGAAGCAACATGAGATGAGATGAGATAAGGTGAGATAAAATGAGATAACATGAAATAAAATGAGATAAGATGAGATTATATTATGAAATAGCTTAAATGATGATGATGAGTTCTCTGCCCGAAGGCAGGTCCATTGGTTTTTACTCCACCTGGGGATGACATGAGTGAGGTGGTTTCCCGTTGTCTTCCTCACAGACATATTATTGTGGGTGAGCAACTTGTCCAGGGTCGCTACGCAGTGGCTTGGGGTAAATTCGAACCTGCTACCTTCCGGATACAAAGCACAGAACATAGCACTACACCACCGCGTCCCACTTGCATAAGATAAGATGAGATAAAATGAGATAACATAAGATAAGACGGGATAACACGAGATAACATGAGATGAGATTACATACATGTAAGATAATACAAAATGAAGAGTCAAACACAAATTTAATTGGGTTATTTTATCGGTCGTGCATGGATACAGTCACTCCCGACGTGATCTTAATACCTGGGACTAGAATCACGCCCGCTACGCTATTGGTCAATGAACGTCACATGATTTTGTGCAAGTGAAAGGAGCCAACCGATAAACTCTCCCGAATGCGGTTGAAGATTGTTCACCATGTTTTCTAATGACGAAACTAACCCTAACCCTGACCCTAACCGACCCTCACGACGCGTAACTTGACTAACCGACCCTCACTGCGCATAACCTGACTCTAACCGACCCTCAAGATGTACGCCATTTAAAAATTCCAAAGGAAGTAAGCAAGTTCACGTGACATGCTTTGGCCAATAACGCGACGGGCGTGAATATAGTACTGGGGTTCCGCTAACGCCCGGGGCGTGAACGGATCCACTACGTATTTTATCGGATGTTGAGAACTGAACTCACGATATTCCGTTCCACTGTGGGAGGAAGGGAGTGGCAGAGGGTCTTCAGCTGGGCCTGTATCATCGACACTGTGTCCGTCTGGTCAATGTAGGCCTCCAGGTACTGCACGGTACTTCTACAGATGACGCACTGCTCGGACCCTATCACGGCCGCCACTGCAGTCGTGTAAATACAATACAGAATTATATAGCGCCAGGTGTGTGAGTTCACGAGATTACATACGAGCGCAAGGCGATAACGACAGATTTATTTATTTTTATTTTTATTCATTTATAGAGCGCCAATGGACTTACGTCCACGCACACATAAACGTGTGTAGGGCTACGCTTGCACGTATAAATATATACATACAACATGCATACATTCATCCATCCATTCATCCATACCTACATACAATGTCATACATACATACAGTCATACATACATACATACATACATACATACATACATACATACATACATACATACATACATACATGTATACATGCTTATGCATACATACATACATAGGCTATACATACACAAATACATACACATATACATACATACATACACAAATACACACACACATACATTCGCCATCTCTCGGGAGCAATATACGACATTTCCCATTTGTCGAGTAAGCCATCATGAATTGCTAACCGTCCAAGAGGTCAAAGTTGAATGCGTTGCATAGTCCCAGTTTGACGCAGATGTCGTGCGGCTGAAGCCTTCGTCTGATGGAGTCGATGATCTGCTGCCCATAGTCACTCACGAGTCTATTGCACACGGCGGCCACAGATCCCAATGGCAGGCCATCGCACAGGAC
Organism: Aporrectodea caliginosa; assembly: GCA_020284085.1. Taxonomy (NCBI): domain Eukaryota; kingdom Metazoa; phylum Annelida; class Clitellata; order Crassiclitellata; family Lumbricidae; genus Aporrectodea; species Aporrectodea caliginosa. Next base: position 1,441,786 of record JACEVL010000526.1, read on the forward strand.
GTGCATTGCCTTCAGTATTTCTACCTACGAGAAGACGCATGAGCGTATTTAGGGGGGAGTTTTACCGGTTCAAACCCCCCTCTCCCAAAAAAATAAGTTTCCCAAAATTTTTATATGCTTTTACATGTGAAATACCAAAAAACCTTAATTTTTGCAAACATCTCCAATGGAAACCCCTCCGAAATTTTAAAACCCCCTCCGACATTTTTCTGGCTACGCCAGTGAGAGGACGGTTTAGATTCAAACAGAGTGTGATGCAAATGTAGTTGAAAGTGTCATTGTAACTGTAATTGAACATTTATATAGCGCCTCGAGAATTTGAGCAATGAGCTAAATTTGCTATATTCATATACTAATCTCAAAAGCAAATAAAATCAAAGGCTTTCTCTGCGCTAGTCTGTATGATGTTGGATGCCAATTAGAATCTGACTGTTGCATCATATTGGTAAACAATGCACCGTAAACTAGAAGAGTCACCAGTGATCAGTCCACGCACACACGTAGAACCAATCAACCATTGGATTTCTACCGACAGTTGACAGATGGCGTGGATGCTCAGAGTCTCTGGACCAAGTAATGTAACTTTACATTCTGGTAATGACGGCTTAGATGTATATGGAAAGTTCCTGCAATTTTATACCGGTAATGTATCTGTATATTAATTGTATTTGGAATAACGGTAATAATATTTATATAGCACGAGTGTTTAAATTCAGCCTGGTCTGGGCTCCGAAATATCTAATTCGAGAAGAGCAGCCTGAACAAACGAGATCCGTCTTTTGAAATTGAAGACACGACACCAAAAGAAGAAATACACTGCCTTGATAATAATCAAAAGTAATACGATAACAGCAGACTATTTCAGAGTTCGAAATTAAATTCTTTAATGCACGATTCTATCCACGACATTTGTAACTGAAAACATCAATTAATTCTCTACGCTCTGTCTATCTCTGTCTCTCTGTCTGTATCTGTCTCTGTCTCCGTCTGTCTCTGTATCTGTCTCTGTCTCTACGTCTCTCTCCCTGTCTCTGTCTCTCTCTCTCGCTGTCTCTGTCTTTCTTTCAAGCATCTCGTTCCTTGCGCTCTGCTGATTGGCTAGATCTTTTTGTTCCTAGGACTAGGACTGCCTTGGCTCAACGCCGGGCATTTGCTGTGGTTGGTCCCTCTACTTGGAATAACCTTCCTCCCTCATTAAAGACTAAACTAATGACTAGTTTTTCCGCTTTGATCTCTCGTTCTTTAAAGACGTTTCTTTTCACCCGGGGTTTTCGTGCTGTGAGCGCTTCTGAATAGTTATTCTGAGAGAGGCGCTATATAAATCTTTAGATACAATACAATGCAATGCAATTTGCGACCGCTTTACATAACTTTTGCCTGCACGTCTGTAGACAAGACTGGATATGTCTATGACTCACCGAATAACTCATTCTAGCATACGTTTCAAAAATTCATCTATTACGCAATCACAGAAATTAAAAACCCTGCAATTACGCAAGCGTGGGATTCCCAAAAGTTCAGTCACAATAGGTTTGTATGTATTCCTGTATGTATGCCTCTGTGGTGGTGTGTATGCGTATGTGTATGTGTACCTCAGTCTTGTTGGTGTCGATGGCTGCACGTACGACGCCGATGACGGTTTCACAAGCAGTGCATTCAAACACGCCGGGTGTCTCTGATTCTTTGGGCACCGGAAACGAGTCCTCCATCTCATCATCCACGAAAACATCCGAATTCTTGCTGCAAAGGCGGATAATGCGACAGACTTTCGACGGATCCTGTAATGTAAATAATATCAAATTTTACACATCATTTATGTTGCTCATCTTTATCACAAACATACATACATACATACATACATACATACATACATACATACATACATAAATACAAACATACATGCATACATACATACATACATACATACATACCTACATACATACATACATACATACAGACGTACATACTTACACAATGCTACACATTTACGCATACTATTATGTGTGCTTACGTCCTACTGTAAGCCTTACAGTAGGACGTAATGGGTGCCTTGCATGGCTGCCAAACAGTCAAATTCGACTCCTGTAATTACTTGGGCTCATCCGCTCATACTATGAAGCGTTTCAGTATGAAATAATAAACGAAGATTATTATACTTACATGCGTACATACATGCACATACAATTTTCGACAAATTAAAACTGGTCCGCACAGCCTCTATAATCTATATCAACCAAGTGCCGCTCCTCTACCGACGATGGATGGAGACCATTCGACGCTGGTTTCGGTCTTGACGTTGTCAAAGGGACAGCAGTCAGAATTTGAACGAGTTCAATTACCCATATTATTTACTCTTCTGTAAACGCTCTATAGGTTAAAATTAACAGAAACACCTTTGCTCACCAGTAGACGCGCCAAGAGATTTAAGATAGTCCGGAGTTCAGTTCCTACGATCTTTTCGCACTGAAATAGAAATAGGAATAGTTTCTTCAGCGTCACAAAGATATAACTCGAAACTGCTCGTTAAAATTAATAATGTTAATTATATTGCATTGCATTGCATTGTAATTGTATTTGATCATGCATATTGTATTGTATTTGATCATTTATAAAGCGCTTCTTTCAACATAAGTCTTTCAGAAGCACTCCCAGTGCGAGGTATACTCCGAGAGAAAAGGAAGGTTTTAAGGTGAGAGAAAGAGGAAGAGATGCCATCAGAGATAATGGTAGATTGTAGAGAAGGGGTAGTCCATTGCATAGAGAGGAACCTATGCAGGGAAAGGATCTGGATTATTTTAGCCATTGTAATCCTAACACGGGGAACGAAAAGGTCAAGCCGTTCAGAGGATCTGAGAGGACGCTTTGACGTGGCAAAGAGGGAACGGAAAATTTGGTGACAAAGATATTTTGTGCAAGAACCAGTTGAGATTTGAGCATGAGAATGAGAACTTTAAATCGGATGCGCACAGAGAGAGGAAGCCAATGAAGTTGTTCGGTCATAGATGTAGATATGTGAAATAAACGAGGAAGGCGAGCTATAAGTCTGGCAGCAGCATTCAGTACGAACTGAAGAGGAGATAGACGAACCTTGGGTAGGCCAACAAGGAGAGAACTGCAATAGTCAATTCGTGAACAGACGAAAGCATGGATAATTGAGGCGAATGTACAGTATGAAACAGATCTGCGAATAACCCCGAGAAGCCTAATTTTGTAAGAGGAACGAGTAAGCTTGGATATATGTTAATATTTTATACATGATAAATAACGTATTATGTTTTCTCGTATTGTATCACTTCCTAGGAACCTCATAAATGTCAGCTGCACCTTCAATTCCTCAAACTGTCAAACTGTACTTGAACTGGTAAGTAAAATGTCAGGTATTAGAATGAAATCCAGTGTAGTTCAATCGAGCTAATCTCTCAGAAATTCATACTGCACAGTGCACACACTCTAGACATCTGCGCACTCGGAAATGTCAACTGCACACTTTATGACCGAAAACACTATGTTAAGGCCTGCATTACATTAATTATTTCGATAGCGCCTGAAAACCTATCTGCGGAAGCGCATGCACAGTCACGGCACACCAACAGCAGGAAATCTTTTCCAGCCTCACGATGATACCTATCCGTGGACATCAAATGAAAACTAGACAGACTACTGACCTGTGAGTTTAGGTTGACAGGAGATTAAGGGTAACATTCTGTCAATTATCGAACGCGGACCGTAAGACCTCGTTTTCCAACATACACGTGTACATCTCCGCATACCTGCTTAACTATTACCTCCTTAGAGTCGCGTATACACTTGTACTAGTCTAAATACGAACGAATTTACATTAGAGTTTTAGAAAATGAACAGCGCTTAACAGAAAATAATAAATTTAATATAAAATAAAGTATCTGCATGTACTTACAGGTATCCGAAATGGCCCCAGTTGGACACAGACAAATTTGTCAATTATCATTGCGATGGAACTCTAAGAAATTTACATACAATTTCAGGTAAAATAATGGTATTAGTGAAAGTGATAATAATAATCGATTACATGCAAAATTGGTTTCTGGGTACGTGAGATTGGAAGTGTACTAAGTAACTACACGAGTCTTCTTCGCCAACGTAAGGGAAGTTTCTTCCAAATACGAATCCTTTTCCGAAATCTACTCATAGTCATCGTCGTCGTCATCACCAAAAAACACAACCTGATCATCATCATCATGATGTTGCATTTAATTCGTCGTCGTCATCGCCATCATAATCATCACAGGCGTCAACCTTAATATCGTCATCATTATGCTGCATAACATCAATCTCATCAGTAATAAGTAACAGCAAAGATGAGCAGTCACTTCTAAGATATATCCCCGAGGCAGCCATTAGTATTGAGTGTTAGCGATTTCATTTTCTTAGCCTCGGCGTATGAGGGAGGGTGGCCAATCCTCTCCCTTGCCGTCTCATCTTCTCATCGACAGCGTCCGGTCAGTGTAGGCTACTCATTGTACCTAAGTTGGTTATAGGGAGTGCACGCAGAGCAGAAATTTCGAACCATATATCTGCATTTGGTGGGGATTTGAACCCCCGAAATCTCGATTGACAGCCCAGCACGCTAACCACTACACTAAGCGGGCGCGACAACAGAACCATCACGTAACCCCAAAACATTTTACAATCATCCCCATCATCTTCGAAGTCATCACCCTACATGCTATGCCACGTGTAATAATCCAGCATGTGTAGAGCGTTCAGTAATTCAAGTAAATATCCAGGAAGCAATTTCATTTTAAAAACTGTGCCGAAAGCACATAGAGCGCTGATTTGTATACAGTAAAGCGAATAAGATCTGACGCATTACTGATTAGAGAACAAATGATGATTGCAATGCTTATGATCGTCATTGTTATCGTCGTCATAATTATCGCCATCATTGTCATTGTTGCATAGATGACTTACCCTCACAGTTTCACTCTTGAGAAAGTTCTGAACAAACTGCAATCCAGTCTTACAAGCATCACACTTCGAATCACCCTGCGACAGAAGACAATGGGATTCACTAATTCGCCGTTTAAGTTAATTTAGTGCAGCTGGACTTTCGTAACGCTACTTCATATGAAACTCATCAGAAGAGTCCTTGACCCAAATCACAAGAATACTCTCAGCTAATGATGGGTAGTTAATTAATTAAAAACTAATTAATTGCCTAGTTAATTGCCTTTGCAGATAATTATAATTCAAATTAATTAGTAATCGAAATTTTGATAATTCTAATTAATTAGTTACAAAATACGTTACATTACATAACAAATGCGTTACAATGACAACGTTACATCGCTAGGCTACGTTGTCGTAAACAACACACACCCGTTCTCTGCAGACGTTAATTCGTAATCGTAAGCGTAATCTCCAAACTTCTAAAGCGCCACTCGAAAGCCAAGCGCAGGGCACCAGCTTATTCACGAGCGCTGCGTATAGTCAGAGGGGTTGTCCAAAAGAGTAGTCCGAGGGAGGTCCGAGTCCGGTTTCCAGAGGATTAGAGAGGGCACAGCAGATGTTAAGGCGGGTGTCTTTTAGGTCGAGGATTGGAAGGTACAGGATCAGATGAGTCAGGATAAGAGTTCTTGAAAAGCAGAGACTTTAGTTTCGAGTGGAAAGCCTTCGGGGTGATGGATAGAGGAGCCTGAGGCAGATGATGGTGGATGATTGGCGATGATGGTGGAGGAACCGAAAAGTGCGGAATTCAGGAGGTAGATCGTTCCAGAGACGCGGTGCAGTGTTGGATATTGCTCGGTTGGAGAACTTGAGATGAGTTGTGGCCGGGGGTCAAGAGAGAGTGAGAACGGAGGATGATCGGGTAGAACGGGTTGGCTGGATGGTGAAGAGTTCGCGGAGATATCTGGGCTGGGAGTGTTGTAGGGAGTTGTAGGTTAGCGAGAGGACCTTGAAGTGAATTCGCTCTGGGATTTTTAACCAATGGAGTGATTTGAGGATGGGAGTGATGTGATGATGCTTGGGCGTTCTGGTGACGGCTCTGGCTAGTGAGTTTTGGATGAGCTGCAGACGCTTTAGTTGTGTGGCTTCAAGGTTGAGAAAGAGGGAATTCGAGAAGTTATGACGAGAAGTCATGACAAGAAGTCTTGACAAAAAGTCGTGATGACAAATCATGATGAGAAGTCATGACGCCAACCTGATTTCCAATAAGAGTTTCCCAGTCGATCGAACTCAGATCGATGACAAAAAGATCCAAATCGATTTCATCCTCAGATTTCTTGCACATCCCAATTGATTTGCACACCTTGTCAGGATCCTGAAACAAAAGACATGCATCATCATCATCGTCATCACCACCACCACCACCACCACCATCATCATCATCATCATCATCATCATCATCATCATCATCATTATCGTTATGGCATAACCATCACCGTCAACATTATCATCATTATCATCATTATCGTCGTCATCATTAACATTGTCGTCATCGTCATCATCGCCACCACCACCATCGCCACTGCCACCATCATCATCATTGTCTTCTTCATTCTGCTCCTACTCATCAATATCATCATCTTCAACATCATCATCATCATCAGCAGCAATGTCATCGTCGTCGCTATCAATACAGTAATCTTCATCTAGATCATTCTCCTTCTCCTTCTCTGCATCTTTTCATCTTCATTCTGGTTCTGCTGAAACCGAACGATATTATCAGCAGAATGACAACCTTAATCCTAACATAGGACCAGTCGCGTTTTTCGTGACGTCTTATTGTTATTGCTTCCGCAAATCATTCAACTATTGCACCCACAATTACGCTTATAGTCAAAGAAGAAGAAGAAGGGCAGTCCCTTAAGCTAGCCCTGAGGCAGTCGTGGGAATGAAGTGTTAGCGACTTCATTTTCTTAGCCTTGGCATATGAGGGCGGGTGGCCAGTTATCTCCCTTGCCGTCTCATCTTCCCACCGACAGTGTACGGTAAAGAAAAGTGTACTCATAATAGCTGAGTTGGCTAGAGGTGCAGGTGGAGTAAAGATCTCGAACCGAATTTCTGCCCGGGCGAGGATTTGAACCCCCGACCTCTCGATTGATGGTCCAGCATGCTAATCACTGCACCTGAGTTAAAACTGCTGAGTCAAAACAAAGTTTTAAAATAGCTGTATGGGATAGAATTAGAAAACGTACCAGGCTGCTTGTAAGTAATGTGATGGCGAGTGGTAGATAAGTCTTCGCCAAGTCCTCACACTGCAACAAATCAGCAAAACAGAATGCGAATTATCAATAAATAATTAATAATTTATTTATTTTTATCGTCGTTGATTAAGTTTTCTCAGAACAGTCTTAACAGGTACTCTGCCTCCTCTCACCCCTAGCAACCGGACTCGGACCTCCCTCTGACTATTCTTTAGACAACCCTTCTGACTCAACGCAGCGCTCGTGCAGTTCCTAAAGCTAGCCCTGAGGCAGCCGTGGGAATGAAGTGTGAGATAGGATCATGTGAGATAGCATAAGATAAGATTAGATAAATGAGATTGCATAAGACGAGATAACATGAGATAAGAAGATGAGATGGGATAACATAAGATGAGTTAACACAAGATAAGATGAATAAGCTGGTGCCCCCATTGCTTGACTTCTGAGTGGCGTTTTAGAAGTTAGGAGCTTACGATTACGATTACGATATTCAAATTCTAAGTGGCAAGTGCACCCGAACTACTTGTTCAGGGCTGTTAAACGGAGAATCCGTTCTGAATGCTCGAACCCTCAATCGTTCGATTAAAGATCGATCTCGCTACCGTTGAGACCATCGCAACACACTAAGATACTTTGAGGATTAGATTAAATCCGAAACTCACCTGCTTGCGAAAGCTGCCGGTGAGTGGACAGATTTGACCCACCAGGACATCTGAAAGGAAAGCCTGTTGGACAAAAACATTAGGAACACATACTGTAACCCATAGAAACGTCAGCACCAACGCAGCAAGAGAATAAGAATGAGTTAACATCGTTTGGTGGATGAAAAGATAAAGTTATTTTCGCTTATTTACATGAACAGATATCTGATAGATGAATATAGCCTATAGTAGAGGTAACACGCTAATTTACACGCCTATGAGAACCACTGAGAGTGGCAGTGATAATCTGAGAGTGATAATGACAGTGATAGCATGAGAGTGACAATGAAATTCTGACCTTGGTAATGACAGAAATAGTCTGCTATTGACATTTAGAGTGATGGCGTGATAATGATAGTGATAGCATGGTAATGACAGTGACAGTGACAATCTGACAGTGGTAATTGTCTTATGTTTACAGCGACAGTGATAGCGTGATAGTGAAAGTGGTAGCGTGATTATGATAGTGACAGTGCATATATGACAGCAGTAATTACAACAATAGTCTGTTATTGACAGTGACAGTGGTCGCATGATAGTGATCGTGATTGCGTGATAACAATAGAATAGTGACATTGATAATCTCACAGTTGTAATGACAGCAATAGTCTGCTACTGACAATGATCGTGAAAGTATTATCGTGATAGTGGAACTAGAAGTAGAACTGCTATGGCTCAGGCTATGGCTCAGGATCGTTCCTTTGTTTCAATTGGTCCCTCTCTTTGGAATGCTCTTTCTCCTTCTGTTCGCTCTAAAATTCTCTCTGGCAGTCTCTCTTCTTCCTTTGCTTTTCTCAAAACCTGTTTAGTTTCGCGGGGCTTAGCACACTGGGAGCGCTTCTGAACGGTTCACCCTATGAGAGGCGCTTTACAAATACTTAAATACGATACGATACGATACGATAGTGACAGTGATAGAGTGAGTAAGAGATGATCGTGATCAACAGTATGTCCTTACAGACGCGTCGTTCTTGAGAAGGTCCCTGACAGACTTGAAGAACTTGGTGCAGTCAGGGCAGGGAGTCGACTGAAGCAGCGTCTAACACACACGCACAACCAACATCTCATTAATATCCATGTCAACGGTTCATCGTACAGTTAACGGACTCTTCAAGTAGTTAGCGTCATATAAATCGCCCTCAGATTAGATTGTCCTGTGCCTAAGTAGTGAGTAAAGGGAGAGCTCAACACCAGTTCCCCCTGATCTAGAACTCTCCCTTTACTCACTACTTGGCTATCTATAGCTTGCTGCAACTTTGTTACGCTGTCTCTTCTCACAGTGGTCGCAGCCTCTGCTCCGCCGCCCACGAAGACCTGGCTGTTCCATTTGCTCGCACAGTTACCATGCTGCGCCAGGCATTTTTCGTGATCGGCCCAACGACATGGAATGGACTCCCTCTGGAGATACGTTTCCTTCTCCCCAGGGTCCTCTCCTCTCTGTGCTATCAGTTGCTCAAGGCTGTTCTCGTCCGCCTCGCCTGGGTCGGGAACGTCTCTGAGTAGAGATCTTGAAGGAGCGCTATATAAATTCCGATTGATTGAGTGATCATTTACCCCACCCCCGTTGCTATGTTACTCGTATTCAGAAGCATCTGGCATGGAGGCCTGTATTGTAAACTCGATGCCTGCATTTAAATCAATTGCAAAAAGCAATATAAGCAGTAGCCTATAGACAGTTTTGTGAAGCATCCTAGAAGTAGCCTGCCACCAACTACGCTATATAAATAGTCGTAATTATAATTACAATTACAATAACAATTTAAGCCTACTCTGGTCTTTACATTACTCCGGAGTCATGAAAATGTCAGAGGTTCAGAATTAATTACTTCGACTTCAGATCTAGATTTATCGACTTACGCGAGTAAGAAATGCCTTAAAATTATAGTTTAACTCTGCCTTTGTTTAGACCTGCTGAACAGAGGACTTTAGATGATCAGTCAAACACTCACTTATTTGAAAAACGGTAAAACCTAAATAATGTAAAACGGTAAAACGGTAAAACGGTACCCTGCTAGCGGAACCTTATGTTCCTTTGGGTCTGCCTGTTGACGCCACTGCACGTGATTGTCTAAACTGTGTTTGTATGTGATAGTATTATGGTGATAAATAAAAGTATTGATTGATTGAAACTGAAAATGACTGACGTTGGTTTCATTTGGAAGGATTAGCTTCGTCCATCTGATGGAAATCAGATCGTTTTCAGACTGTTGCAATTTCGGACACATCTTCGTTGCCTGGCAGACCTGTTTAGGATCCTGAAAGGAAACCGAAACATCTTATAATACAGTATCCAGTAATGTGTACGTGTATGTATAATATCATGACCGCGTCATCATCATCATCATCGTTGTCGTCGTCGTCGTCGTCGTCGTCGTCGTCGTCATCATCATCATCATCATCATCATCATCATCATCATCATCATCATCATCATCATCATCATCATCATCATCATCATCATCATCATTAGCATTGTACATTTATTAAGCGTCACTATCTAATGACGAAGCATCAATCGATGGTGCTGAGCAATTGTGAGTTAAAACCTTGCTCAAGGTTCCTATGGAGTAACTGTCTCAGAGGAGCTTCGAACCCCTATTCCTCGCTTCGAACAGCTGCAGCACTCTTATCAGCATCCTGATGATGTTTAGCCATAATGGCAATAGTCATAAGAATCGGAACTTATCTTATCATAAAACCACCGTTATCGATATCTTCGACTAACCATCTTCCTTATCATCTCCAATCTCTGTCAATCATTATATTTCTTATTTTCGCCTTCCTTCTCTTATTCATATGCGCCGCAGTAAATGTTGGCAATATCGTAGCTATTCCGCTGTTATGGGTAAATATTTTTCCAGGTTGTGGTAAAGGGATCAGGAATTGTCCCAGCAATCTTCATTGTCAACGCCTCTGCTGGTGTCCAGTTTGTTTTTAGGGCTTAGGCAAATGATTTATTTCTGTCGATGTTACTAATACTGCTCATACCCAGGGAGAGAGGTGTTATGGAATAATCTTCAGTTGGAATACAGTTTTCTTTCAGGTAGTAATTAATTAATTATTAATGATCTTATTAATTAATGATCTTATTAATTAATTGTTCTTATTGTAGATAACGGTAAGCTGTCTATTCAAATGACACACGGAGACCATATTCGATTGGACCAAACGAGAAAGATTACTTACTAGAAACTTCACAGCAAAGTCAATCGCAGATGGCAAAAATGACCTTACGGCGATCTCACACTGAAACACAACAACAGACAAAGACACTAGATCTTGTAATTCACTTCATTTTTTTAAGAGATAGCGCCCCTACAAGATTATCTACTCAGAAGCGCTCCCGACCCAACCCTGTCTAAAGAGAACAGTATTGAGGTGAGGGTAGAACGTGGTCGAAAGGGCTCTAGGCTACGCACTAGACGTACCCGGTACTGTAATGCCACAGGAAAACCATTCCAGAATGCAATACGGCCAACTACATGTATGATAATTGAAAAACTAGGCAATGAATTCTTAACTATCTTAACTAAACAATTAGAAATTAAAGAAAATTAAAGAAAACTAAGAAAATTATAGATTATGCACATTCATTCATTCATTCATTCATTCATTCACATCATTCATTCATTCTGGAGATTTATATAGCGCCCCTTCAAGAAATCTACTCAGGAGCGCTCCCAGCCCAGCGACGGCAAAAGAAAAAATGACATAGCTTATAAACAGGTGCACACTCCCATTATGGTGACCAGGTCATCCCCTCTTATGAGTGTGTTAGGTTCCTCGTTGGATGTGGGTAGAAAGTTCACGTTTAAACAGCTTGAGGGAGGGTAGTGAACGAATATCGGTAGGAATACTGTTCCATGCTCTTGGACCTGCACATTTATTGATAGGCTACTAGTCTATTTAAAAACCAATCAGACATTAGAACTGAAGTTTGCTATACACGGATTTATAAATTAATCAACTGGTTTCATTTGGGCCTGCGGAGTTTAACGATTAGTTAATCGATTAATCGTTGAAAATTTTAATCGATTAATTTCGGCCTGTTCGATTAATGTTTTTACTCATTTCATGATGTCGAGCGGCCAATTTCTGGGATAAACACTAAGGCGAACAATGACAGTGTAAAACGTAAGAGTGGAAAAGCAAGCGATCAATTTGCTATTAAAGTAAAGTAACGCTGATGGAAAAGTCGAAGATCGCGAAAAGATTTACTGTCTTCGTTCAGTAAACAGTTCGGTTACCGTGGTTGAAGGTTTTTTGTAGAAAGTAGTAATTGACTCAGTCATTACATTTTATCAATTCTTCACGCTTAATACGTAGTGGATCCGTTCACGCCCCAGGCGTTAGCGGAACCCCAGTACTACATTCACGCCTGTCGCGTTATTGGCCAAAGCATGTCACGTGAGCTTGCTTACTTCCCTTGGAATTTTAAATGGCGGACATCTTGAGGGTCGGTTAGGGTGCGGTTATGCGTCGTGAGGGTCGGTTTGGGTGAGATTATGCGTAGTGAGGGTCGATTTGAGTCAGGTTAGGCGTCGTGAGGGTCGGTTAGGGTCAGGGTTAGGGTTAGTTTCGTCATTAGAAAACATGGTGAACAATCTTCCACCGCATTCGGGAGAGTTTATCGGTTGGCTCCTTTCAGAAAATTAGTTAATCGATTAATCGTTGAAATTAGTTTCACAAAATCATGTGACGTGCATTGACCAATAGCGTAGCGGGCGTGATTCTAGTCCCAGGTATTAGGATCACGTCGGGCGTGACTTTATCCACGACCTAAATAATGTGTGTTGGCTTACGTGTAACTGAACTGCTGGGTGCCTATTAAGTTGAGAACTTACCGCTTGCTGGCTTTTGCCGAGGCGGGCGCAGACCTGATCAAGTAAGATATCCGTTATGAATGCCTGCAGAATGAGAACAAAACAAAGAATTCGAAAGTTTAGAAAGAAGGACGTGGGTTCTATACCCGCTAGCCCGTAAGGTTTACTCAGCCTTCCACTCCCTAGGTTCCGATGGTCATATGAGCGGCAGTAGGACGGATCGTCGCCTAACATGCTGCCATACAGTTATAAAATCGATTCGTGTTTAACCTGTTATCATGTTCCTACTATTTCATGTAATCATACTGCGGTTTGTCACTTTGAATTTAATAAACGATTATTATTATTATTATTATTATTATTATTATTTTTTTTTTTATGCCCCGAGGTAAACATCATCATCATCATCATCATCATCATCATCATCATCATCATCATCATCATCATCATCATCATCATCATCATCATCATCATCATCATCATCATCATCATCATCATCATCATCATCATCATCATCATCACCACCACCACCACCACCACCACCACCACCACCACCACCACCACCACCACCACCACCACCACCACCATCATCATCATCATCATCATCATTATTATTGATCTAATCTAATCTAATCCAATTTGATTTTGTCGGGTCGTATCTGGTATGTTCCATGTTGTATTCAGGAAACTGTACGTTTCATTCTTACCGACGTTTCTTTCTGGATAAGGCTCTTCAGCAATGTGAAAAAGTCGGTGCAGTCTTTGCAGGAACTCGGCTGCTGCAGTTCACCAGACTGCTTCGGTTGCTGAAAAAGGAAGATTTAAAATTGGTATAAAGAGAAATGGATCCACCAAATCCGTGACTAAGATGCTGGTTTAGTGACAGACTGATGCAGTCATAAATTTCCATGAATGAATGAGAACGAAAGAATGAAAGAATGAACAAATGATTTTAAATTATTTATCAATTAATTAACTAGGTTAATTGATCTTTTAATTAGTGTATAAATTACTCTATTAATTAATAAATCTAATACTTTATTACCCTATTCTGTTCAATCGCACTATTTATTAATTAATTTGCAGTGAATTGCGAACGTTTAATTTTATTAACTAAGCAACATAGACTTCAAGCGAGCATTCGATAGCATTATGTCAAGATGGACAGTGGAGAGCGAAGCAAATGCAGGAATACCAGAGCAATTGATCAAACTTGTACAAGAGATATTTTGAAATCATCAAGGCTGTAATTAATTAATGAACTCGCGACAGAGACATTCATTCATCACTGATTAAGTTTAATTAACGCATTCTCTCATTCAGTGAGTGAGTCAACTGCTTATTTCATCAGCTTTGAGAAACAACTGATTATAATAAGAGTTTTTCAAGCGCAAATCAAATCACGAACCGAATGTTTATCCAGGAGCAGAACCAACACTTCCCAGTCAACGGAAGGCAAATCGACCTCCGAAGGAGTTCCTTCGTTTTCCATCTGCGATTTTGGGCACATCCGAATTCCACGACAGACCCTGTTTTCATCCTAAGAAGACAGTCGTCAAAATAAGTAAGTAAAGTAAGTAAGTAAGTATAATTATCCTTTATTGAAAAACCGACTGCTAACCGCATTTTGCTGTACATAGTTCATCAAATAGGGAAAAAATTAAGTATGAAGCATCCGTGTGACAAATGTTTTGAGATAGAGAGTTCGCCTTATGTATGATTCTATTGTGGGTTCTGAAACAGTTTTCACGGGAGGCAGTAGCTGATGTAATACATGTGCAGGGTTGCTGATAATTGTAGAAAAGAGGTTGGAGTCTGCTTTCTGGCAAAGTTGCTCGAAACTTTGGTAGGATTCCGGTAGATGTCTAGATCGGACCAGTCGCCGTATAGTAGCCTGAAGACGCGTGCGTCCCTCAACCCCACGAAGCCCCACTACACCCATTATGGGAACGGGAATTTTGATCGTAGTCCTAACCTCGAAATTTCTAAAGCACTACTTAGAAACTGATCCATAAACGGTAACTTTATTGCCACAAACAGCGCAGAAAACGTTTTCAGCCAATCTTAAGACGCACGTAACTTCTAGACAGCGCGTTTGTGGAGTCATTGAAACACGCGCTCTATATAAGTGTTCAGGTACATACATGTACATAGGCCTACAAGCGCTGCGTCTTGTCACATGGGTGAGTTTGATCAACAGTGCATTATCTAGGCCTAAAGCTATAATAGTACTATAGTCTCTACTATAACTGCATAATCATGCATTGGTGTTACTTGTTGCGTCTTGACAGCAAGTTATGAAATAAACGAAAATACAATACAATGGTTCGATGATGGCGAACACAGTGTTCTGACACTTTGTGTCCGAAAACATAGCCTACTATTTTGAACGGTACTTGATGGAATCACTGTGCTTTTCATGTTCATTTTTTTGTTGTGCTACCAATGTTTCTTGGTGAATTAAAGATTGATATATAATTATGATGATTGGTTGATACGTATAATTCATTGGTCTGCATGCACTACTGCACAAGCACCACCTGTACTTGTTCATTTCTGCACCCTTGCACATTTTCTACTGGTTTTTATTCATGCTTTGCTGGTCTGTGTTACTATACATAAAAATAGTAATGAGAAGGGGCGGCCCTGCCAGCGGAACGATATTGTTCCTTTTGGGTTTACCCTTTGACACCATGAACTACTGCAACAAATGTAGGCCTACATGAACTTGTATTTTGGTTGGTGATCAATAAAGCTTGTGAACTGAAAAAAATTGAATTGAACTGGTAAAGTAAAATATCAGGTATTAGAGTGAAATCGTCTGTAGTTGACCTGAGCTAATCTCTCAGAAATTCATACTAAACACTAAACACCCCAGACAAGTCAACTGCACATTCACTCAACAATGTCAAGTGCACGTACACTCGACAGTGTGCATTAAGGTTCTATTCCGTCTTAAAACTGAAAATATCTAAAACGTCGCTTGAAAGGACGCGCAAGTGGTTTGGAATATGCTATTTAAACTCCTGAACTTCTATGGCATCACTCGAAAACTACATGCATAGGGGTGAATTTGCTCAGAAAACAGCAATTTTAGGCCCTGGATTGTGGTACTGGGCGTTGCGATTTGCGGTGCAGTCTAGTGCAGGACTTTGGCGGAGGATAATTTCTTAATATTTCAGTGAGTCCGTATGTGTTCGTGGATCCTATGATCCTATACCTGTAGTTTAAGCCATCTGGGTAAATAGAGTCACATCTACACAAAGACAGAGTGAGAGCTCTTTGTGATCGGTATATATATATATATATATATATCGGTCACGCTTGCAATGTTATCGATATTAATGAGAAAGGTGTCATAAAAATTTCAAAAGCAATTTTAAGTCAAACTGGAAGGTACCCGTCTATACTTACTAGGAAACTTGCGAGTAAATTAATAGTGTCTGGAAGATACTTGTTCGCCACAGTCTCACACTGCAATAGAACAACGCAGTTCACACTCAGTCAAAATACTGAAAGAGAATTACTTTGATCATGGCCCAGTCAAACTTAGTACCTGATAGAATGTCAATTCTTCAGATCAATCAGTATTCAACACGTACATTCTTCAGAACAATCAGTATTCAACACGTACATTCTTCAGATCAATCAGTATTAAACACCTTTATTCTTCAGATCAATCAGTATTAAACACCTATATTCTTCAGATCAATCAGTATTAAACACCTATATTCTTCAGATCAATCAGTATTAAACACCTTTATTCTTCAGATCAATCAGTATTAAACACCTATATTCTTCAGATCAATCAGTATTAAACACCTTTATTCTTCAGATCAATCAGTATTCAACACGTATATTTTTCAGATCAATCAGTATTAAACACCTATATTCTTCAGATCAATCAGTATTAAACACCTATATTCTTCAGATCAATCAGTATTCAACACGTACATTCTTCAGAACAATCAGTATTCAACACGTATATTCTTCAGATCAATCAGTATTAAACACCTATATTCTTCAGATCAATCAGTATTCAACACCTATATTCTTCAGATCAATCAGTATTAAACACCTATATTCTTCAGATCAATCAGTATTCAACACGTACATTCTTCAGATCAATCAGTATTAAACACCTATATTCTTCAGATCAATCAGTATTAAACACGTATATTCTTCAGATCAATCAGTATTAAACACGTATATTTTTCAGATCAATCAGTATTAAACACCTATATTCTTCAGATCAATCAGTATTAAACACCTATATTCTTCAGATCAATCAGTATTAAACACCTATATTCTTCAGATCAATCAGTATTCAACACGTACATTCTTCAGATCAATCAGTATTAAACACCTATATTCTTCAGATCAATCAGTATTCAACACGTACATTCTTCAGATCAATCAGTATTAAACACCTATATTCTTCAGATCAATCAGTATTCAACACGTATATTCTTCAGATCAATCAGTATTCAACACGTATATTCTTCAGATCAATCAGTATTAAACACGTATATTTTTCAGATCAATCAGTATTAAACACCTATATTCTTCAGATCAATCAGTATTAAACACCTATATTCTTCAGATCAATCAGTATTAAACACCTATATTCTTCAGATCAATCAGTATTAAACACCTATATTCTTCAGATCAATCAGTATTCAACACGTATATTCTTCAGATCAATCAGTATTAAACACCTATATTCTTCAGATCAATCAGTATTAAACACCTATATTCTTCAGATCAATCAGTATTCAACACGTATATTCTTCAGATCAATCAGTATTAAACACGTATATTCTTCAGATCAATCAGTATTAAACACGTACATTCTTCAGATCAATCAGTATTCAACACGTATATTCTTCAGATCAATCAGTATTAAACACGTATATTTTTCAGATCAATCAGTATTAAACACCTATATTCTTCAGATCAATCAGTATTAAACACCTATATTCTTCAGATCAATCAGTATTAAACACCTATATTCTTCAGATCAATCAGTATTAAACACCTATATTCTTCAGATCAATCAGTATTAAACACGTATATTTTTCAGATCAATCAGTATTAAACACGTATATTCTTCAGATCAATCAGTATTAAACACGTACATTCTTCAGATCAATCAGTATTCAACACGTATATTCTTCAGATCAATCAGTATTAAACACGTATATTTTTCAGATCAATCAGTATTAAACACCTATATTCTTCAGATCAATCAGTATTAAACACCTATATTCTTCAGATCAATCAGTATTAAACACCTATATTCTTCAGATCAATCAGTATTAAACACCTATATTCTTCAGATCAATCAGTATTAAACACGTATATTTTTCAGATCAATCAGTATTAAACACGTATATTCTTCAGATCAATCAGTATTAAACACCTATATTCTTCAGATCAATCAGTATTCAACACGTATATTCTTCAGATCAATCAGTATTAAACACGTATATTTTTCAGATCAATCAGTATTCAACACGTACATTCTTCAGATCAATCAGTATTAAACAATTATATACTTCAGATCAATCAGTATTCAACAAGTATATTCTTCAGATCAATCAATATGCAACAAGAGCAGTGGCGTCTACCAATGGGGGTTGGGAGAACGATCTCCCAAGGTTGCTAGAAGAGGAGGTTTAACGTTTTGGACATCAACTGGGGAGTTGCCTGATTTTCGATAATAATAACGGCTTGCGATACTAAAATTAATACAATCGGTCCGAGTGGGGGTTTGTTCTCCCATTCCAGGTGGAGGTGTTAGACCCCACTGAACATGATCTTATTAATTAATTATCATATTACTTAATGAGTTTATTAATTAATGCTTATTAATTACTGTTTTAATTAATTAATTATCATACTAATTACTAATTAGTATGATCATTAATTAATGAGAACAGTAATTAATTTAGTAATTACTGATCTTAGTTTTTTGTGATCTTAATAAATAATGATCTTATTAGCAACTCTCGTCAGACTTAGTTATGCGTGTATAAGGCATTTGGCAGTTGCTCACTCTCACCTGCGTCTTGTAGGTAGTCGTACGAGAGCAAAGTTTATCAAGGATTATATCTCTTAGGAGAGCCTGTTAAAAGACAAAAAATTAGGAGCCTCTCATTTAATAACTTTGATGACACCACAAAACAGAATCGATCTTCGATCCAGTATTCGATATTACATTAAATGAAATTGTAGAATGTTTTTCCAGTTGACAGCACAAGAAACATTTTAGCTAAACGGAAGATGTGCCTCTTAGAACTATAAGGGGCCGTCCATAAAGTACGTCACGCAGCAGGGGGAGGGGGGGTTTAAGAAAGTGTGACAGTTTGTGACAGGGGGAGTCAGGCCATGTGTGACGTCACACATTTATTTTATTTTTATTTTATTTATAATTTATTTTTTATTTTTTAGCAGAATTTCATAGCTTTAAAAATAATTTTCAAAAATTTTCTGAAACATTTTAATTAGTTTTATGTCAAAATAGCATGAAATGCATATCTCCTGAATGTGTTTTTCACGATTCCTCTCGCTAGGAGCGCTAGTAATAATGCTGTTGAGAAGCCTTGTTTATGTATTAGCCTTGCTTTCGGAAGTATTATTATCTCTATGTTGAAAGTGTGACGTACTTTAGGGGGGGTCCGAGTTTTGTGACAGTTTGTGACAGGGGGAGGGGGTAAAAATGGTCAAAAATAGCGTGACGTACTTTATGGACGGCCCCTAACTGTTACAGAGCCATCATCATAATATATATTCGTTTATTAAGCACATTGCTGACATACCGCTTTTTCAGTATCTGGACCTACTTTTTGGAACTCTCTTCCTGTGTCTGTACGCTGTTCTCAGTGGCTTGTTTCATTTCATACTCGGCTGAAAACTTACCTCTTTCAAATTGCTTATCCACCGTAGGCTGTCTCTCTGTCTCTTACGGACTGATCTTTTGAATGTTGACCTGATTACGGCTTGGTTTTGGTGTGTCATCGGTTGATGCCTTGTGCATTAGACACCGGCGCAATAGAAGTTGCTAACTACATTACATTACATTGCATCACATAACATTACATACCGCAGCCATTTACAATGACCGAAAGAAATGTCTTAGAATTTTTTTTTAAATAGTTCATTCGGTATTGAACAGTCAGATAGAGGGGTTCGTGGTCGAGTGTATATTATAGTACTCGGGAAATGCAATTTCCATCGTCCTTTCTCGGGAGTTCGAAGCTGTGAGGGCGAGGACGCAGACTATACGCCACTAAGTGTACTGTCAAGAGGTACTAGAGGTACTACTAGACTGTTCTGATAAATGCATACAAAGCATGCACACATATGTACATACATGCATAGTGATGATACGTGCATGCATAAATACAGACATACCTACATACATACCTACATACATATATGCGTACTCACAAACCTACATACATACATACATACGTACATACATACATACATACATGTACATACATACAAACAAACATACATACATACATACATACATACATACATACATACATACATACATACATACATACATACATACATACATACATACATACATACATACATACATACATACATACATACATACATAAATACATACATACATACATACATACATACATACATACATACATACATACATACATACATACATACATACATACATACATACATACATACGAACAAACGTACACACATACATACATGCATACATACGCATACATGCACCCGTACACAGATACATACATACATTTGTATCCACGTGATGCAACATACTTATATACATACATACACTTACATACGTTGAATCTACACCAACTTAGATCTTAAATCGACAAGAGGAATTCTTACTGGCGTTTGTGCCGTTATAAGTTTCTTTAGAGCTGAGAAGAAGCTTTTACAGTCCGCGCAGGAAGATGGTTGCCCAACGTTATCCGCCTCTCTCTGTTGCTGAGACAAAACACACACGATTAGCATCTCAAGTCAGTGACTCGACATAGTGGGCTACTTACTGACTAACTGACATAGAGAAAGTATCCAGGCTTTTTTGATAATTTGATGATAAGAATGGATGAATGGATGGATGGATGGATGAATGGATGAATGGATGATAATTTCTGATAATTTGACTATAAGAATGGATGAATTGATAGATGAATGGATGAATGGATGATAGGTGGATAGATGAATGGATGGAGGCTTAGTATCTTTTTATGATATAGTGATAAGAATGGATGAATGGATGGATAGATGTTAGACAATTTCTGATAATTTGACGATAAGAATTGACGAATACATGGATGGATTAATGTTTAATCATTTCCGATAATTTGACAATGAGAATGGATGGATAGATAGATGAGTGGATGACGGATGGAGACATGGATGGATGGATGAATTTATGGGTGAAATGAATTACTAATTCAATGAATGAATGAATGAATGAATGAACGAATGAACGAATAAACGAGTGAATGAATGAACGATTTTCTTACAACCCGTCAAACTATTATTTTAAATATTTATTAAATATTTCAATACAGACTACCAAGATCTTTTGGATGTTGACCTGATTACGGCTTGGTTTTGGTGTGCCATCGGTTGATGCCTTGTGCATTAGACACCGGCGCAATAGAAGTTGCTAATTACATTACATTACATTACATAGTGGAATCCATGATTAACTAAGAACTACATACTTTCGGTGTTTCCTCTGGAGTGTATACCAGTTTGTGGAGATCTTCTTCAACCCGAGGTCCTTTGCATACGTCGAGAAGGTTGCATACCATCTGTGGTGCCTGAAAACAAGCAATGTTAGGCTCGCCGATGTTAGCGCAGGGCTTCAGAAGTCAGAAGTCAGTGTGCGCATAATTTGGCTTTAGGTAGCTCCTGTTTAACAACGTTGTGTCATGACAAAGATGATAGAGGAATCGTGTTTCGCGGACGTACTCTACGTCGTCTCTCCAAACTATTGACGCAGCGTGCTACAGAGACGCTGACCATGATACTATCTTGTCAACTTTGGATGTAAATCCTCTGGTTAGGCTGTACGAGTGTGCGTGAACACGGAACTGGGGAATCTTCTATAGTTTATGGACATTGTTTTGCTTATTGATGAAATTGTCTTTCATGTAGGCCTACATCTAACAGCACAGAGATCTCCTAGGACTATCCATCCATCCACCCACCAATCCCCATACCTCCATCCATGGTTTTGCTCTATAGATACTATATAAATTGCCAATAACAATTACAATTGAATTACTGGTCATTCAACTTTGATCCTCCCATAACACGGTTTCGTGCTGCAAAGGGACCGTCATTCCCAACACACGTCCATTCAAATCGCTTAGTCGTCGAGCTGCAGGTGCTTGTGACGTCAAATCTCACTCGACCTTGATCGACGAAAGCACTTTATCCCCGCAACTCGGGAACTAGCAAGGTGGACAGTTGGAGAGGTATAGAAGCCATATAAATTGTATGAGCAATTCTTACTTTGTGTGGCCTTCCTAAGAGATAATCAGCGATAATTATAGTGGATATTACTGCTAAATTATTGTGTTTGTTATTCAAGATGTTAAATACGACTGACTTACAATTTCTGAGTTTAGAATTTTTGGAATGGATTTCCTTGCAAGTGTTTTCTTGTTCTACACAGAGAAAAACAACAACTCAATCAGTGTATTCCGATCAACTAATTAACAATTGCCTAAATAAATAACTGATTAGTTACCAATCATTTGATTAACTTTGGTTACTCTATGTACATTTGATTAATTTCTTTAATAATTAACTGCCCAATCACCTAAGGAGAATGAACTAAGTCTAACTAATAAAAGTAACCTAAGGCCGAATCGAATTCAATGTCTAATCTAAATTTGCTACACTTCAATCTACATACGTCATTGCAATTATTTCCAGAGAGAATCAGCCAAAGCGCTTGCTCAAGCTGAATAAATTTACTTTAACCAAAGAGATTGCTGGCATCTTAGAAAATCTCTTCAAGCCATGTTGGCAAGATACCGTATCGCAGTCATGATAAAGTACTTGGTTGGACAAAGCAGCACAAGATAAGAAAAGACCGGCTATGAGACGAGATAAGACGAAACAAAACAAGTTAAGACGAGACAAGAATAGAACTAGGAGATGAGAAGTTGAAATGGCTTCGGGTAAAACAGGAAGCGACGAGACATCATTGAAGTGAATCAGAGTAGTCAGTAAATGGGATCAAGTGAGAACAAACTCAACCAAAACAGATAAGAAATCTGTCTACCTTTGAGGCCATATCGCTATCTGGTAGAAGATCATTGGCGGCGCCCAGGAAGGCGATGACTTCCTCCTGCAAAGACAGAATTCCAAGAAAAAAATACAACCATTATCTTATCAGACTTCTGTTTCCAATGCAAACAGCAACGTTCTGTGGGCTCACAACGGACCTAAATACAGCGGTCAAAGTGGTTTGAGGAGCAGTGGAAACTCCGAAGAAGAGTTTTATTGGAAAGCGTGGTTCCAATGCATGGTGAGCAGTGGGAACGCAAGCAAAGAATTTCGAGAGCAGTGGGAACGCCGTTCCCACGGTTCCCACACCACTTTAAACCCTGCCTAAATAGGGTCACGGGCGACAACTTAGGTCAACTAAAGGTCCAAGTTTTGCTGTGGTCGGTCGGTCCTCCTGGAACAAGCTACCTAACAACATGCAACATGAGCTTCTCAACCAGTCTTTGCCTCTTTTCCTCTAGCGTTTGAAGACCATTTTGTTTGATCGTGGTTTCATTGTGTTAGGTCGGGAGTGCCTCTGATGTCTCTCTCTTCAAGTGGCGCTATATAAATTTGCAATTACCGTTACCATTACCAATGTGGGTCCAACGAGCGTCGCTGTCACGAATAATAGTACGCACGCAAATGACGCTGTTAATGAAATCATAACAATGATAATCATCATTGTCATCGTGGTAATGGACATCATTTACTCAGTGATTTCGTATCAAAGGCATCTGCAACAAACTATCGTTTAAACGATATTATTTATAGCTTTTCAACCCCTTCACTTTCAACAACATGTCCATTGTCATCGGCATTGTCGTCTTCATAATCATCATTATCATCATTAGCATTAGCGTCGTCGATTTTCGTTATGGTCGTTATTGAAGCCGCTATTTTGCAGTTGTCTTGCTCCTAATAATAATAATAATAATAATAATAATAATAATAATAATAATAATAATAATAATAATAATAATAATAATAATAATACTAATAATAATAATAATAATAATAATAATAATAATAATAATAATAATAATAATAATAATAATAATAATAATAATAATAATAATAATAATAATACTAATAATAATAATAATAATAATAATAATAATAATAATAATAATAATAATAATAATAATAATAATAATAATAATAATAATAATAATATAATAATAATAATAATAATAATAATAATAATAATAATAATAATAATAATAATAATAATAATAATAATAATAATAATAATAATAATAATAATAATAATAATAATAATAATAATAATAATAATAATAATAATAATAATAATAATAATAATAATAATAATAATAATAATATAATAATAATAATAATAATAATAATAATAATAATAATAATAATAATAATAATAATAATAATAATAATAATAATAATAATAATAATAATAATAATAATAATAATAATAATAATAATAATAATAATAATAATAATAATAATAATAATAATAATAATCTTTTCTTTATTGAAGCGCCTGACAAACGCACTGCGCCTTACATTTACTTGTTATGCAATTGAAACAACAAATGACAGAAGACATAAATCTTAACTACTAACAGAACAGACAGCCTGCAATACATGGCGCTAATAGCAGCCTACAAAGCATGTCCGCCCTACGGGTCTCGAACTCGGTACCTCTCGCTCTCTACGCCAGTTGTTATCCAATGCGCTATCGCCCCCCAATCATCATTTTCACTATAATCGTCGTCGTTGTCATCATCATTCGCAGGTGTCTTTCCCCTCTTGATCATCATCGTCATTATGATCATCGTCACCGTGATCTGCAATCAGCTGAACTTCACCTGAGATTTGCCGGCGGTTGACTTCTCCCGAGCATCAGAGACGACAGCCTCACAGAAGAGACAGACGGTCGATTCATCCTAAACAGAGTGACATCCTCAAAATAGTAGAGAGCGGGCCCTTTAGCTAGCCCTTAGGCAGCCATGGGTGTGAAGTGTTAGCGACTTCATTTTCTTAGCCTCGGCATATGAGGTCGGGTGGCCAATCCTCTCCCTCACCGTCTCATCTTCCCACCGACAGTGTACAGTCAGTGTGCTCATTATAGCTGAGTTGGCTAATTTGTAATTTTGTTTCGTCTATTTGAGGGAAACATTTAACCCAAGAGCGTGATTGTTGTGATTTATGCAACCTAAGAACGTAATTGTTATGTACTTATAAAACCCCAAGAACATAATTGTTGCGTAATTATAAAATCCAGGAGCGCAATTGCTGTCTAGCCTACTTTTAAAGCCTAAGAACGTAACTGGTGTGTACTTATAAACCCCAAAACGTAATTATTGTGTACTAATAAAACCCAAGACCGTAATTGTTGCCAATGGCACACGAGGCTCCTGTGGCACTTGACTTGATGCCGCAAAGAGAAGCTTTAATTAACGAGCTGCCAGTAACCATTTGCGACATTTTCAATCTTTGAACATGATACATTGCAAATTTAAAATACTTATTTACAATGAAAACTAATTTTTTATTTCTATGAATTAACAACGCTGGTATATGTTTTCTATGTCGAATTTTTTACTGCAAAAATTCGACTTCACTTTTTTAGTCTCTGTTAGCGAGGGTTCCGTGAAAATTGCACAGTTAGACCACGGGATAATAAGGGTTTGGCTTTCAGTTTTACATACGCAGTAACATCAGACCACAGTACGTTTAATTTGATCTATTAGCTCCGTGGTTTCCTTATGTATAAAAGGGCAGCTGGACTTGTTTGTTAGTAACTGGTAATTTATGACATTATCATCATTAACAGCAGAGGTAATTATTTTACAAAGCATGTTTAATGGTTGTTGACTACCAAGTGCATGCTCGTGATTCATCGAAGCTGGAGATTCGGAAAGAGGACGCGAAGGGAAGTGGACATATGGCCAGCTGCTAGGAAAATAATTATATCGAACACACAACAGTTGGAATATAGAAACAGACAGCGTTGAGCCTTCTCGGTTGCTGGCCCCTCCACATGATATGGGCTCCCGCTTGAGCTACGCTTACTACCCTAGAACAATATTATTTGCCTGCTTTCTACTAATAGCTGAAGTCCTTTCTCTTTGGGCTGAGAGCGCCTCTAGGTAGACCTCCTGGAGAGGCGCTATATAAATCTCTGGAATGAATGAATTAATAAGAGGATGAATGAATGATATAAATGGTATCCTACCTTTTCCAGCTTCTGGTTTTTCCAGATGGTTTCCGTGCAGTGGTCAACAGCTGAACAGACTTCAGCGGCTTCAAGACTTTGACACCAGAAGGACTCACCTTTGGCACAAAGGTCACCATCCAAACTTGCCGACGAAGCTATAGTAATAAAGCATCAATAAAATAGTGTGAAACAATAGCAGTAGTGGTAGTGGTGGACACTGGTGGTGGTGGAGGTAGTTAATAATAATAATAATAATAATAATAATAATAATAATAATAATAATAATAATAATAATAATAATAATAATAATAATAATAATAATAATAATAATAATAATAATAATAATAATAATTATAATAATTATAATTATAATTATCGGGGCAAAATAATAATAATAACAACACCAACAACAACAACAATAATAATGATAATGATAATGATAATAAATATAGCAATAATAAGGTCTTTAGATGGTGGTCATTAACATGCGTGGTGTTAGGCTGGGCTCTTTTCCCCTATCTCATCTGCCCGCACAGCCTATGGTCGATAGCATAATTATGGCCAAGGGTGGACGATCCAATCGAGGGCAGGGATTGTCTCGCACACCGTGACAGTGACCAGTTCCATCCCGAACTTGGACCTGCCTTTTAGCTGGACAGCGACTGCAAACAGCAATGAATTTGGCTCAAGGGATATTACAATGGACGTCCACAAATGCGCCTATTAAGGCTCGGCCTGCTTAGTGAGAGCAAATGCAAAACAAGAGTACGATAATTAGCATCGAGAAAACGAAAACTGGCCCAACTAGGAAAACCATTGGAGCAGGATAAACCAAGGAAAGCAAAAGCAGAAGGCGAATTAGAAACGAATATCGAACACGTTAAACCAGCAGGGCATGAGTAACACATGCATCTCTGGGTCTCTCGCACTGGGACCGCCTCTGATTGATGTACACGGCGAGAGGCGCTATAAAAAATTGACAGATACAATACAATACAATACAGGGCGTGGCCATCATCATTATCATCATCATCATCATTATTATTATCATCATCATCATCATCATTATCGTTGTCGTCATCAGTAATAATGGTCATACTAAAGAAGAGAGAGAAGACCAGTCCCTTACGATAGCCATGAGACAGCCATGAGTATGAAGTGTTAGCAACTTCATTTTAGCCTCGGCATGTGAGGGCGGATGGCCAGTCATCTCCCTCACCGTCTCATCTTCCCACCGACACCGTACTTGGAGCATAAACCTAGAACCAGATTTCTGCCCTGGCAGGGATTTGAACCCCCGACATCTCGACTGACAGTCCAGGGCGCTAACCACTACACTATCGAGCACCCTTTGATGATAATAAAACTGCCACTACTAATAATATAATTATTATCAAAATAATTATTGCGAATACTAAATAATAATAATGGCCAATATATTACTATCAGTTTTAACCCTCAGGAGATACAGTAAGTGGATAAACATAAATTATTATCGTCTCATTCGTGTCTGGCAAGGCAATACTGCAAAAAGGAAAACGTTGAATGGGATGTCTAGTTTCTCTTATTGCCATTACTATAAATTATTGCTGCGTAACGTTATTGATGATAGCTAATCTAATCTAATCTAAATGTGGGGCGCGGCGGTGTAGGGTTATGTTCGGTGCCTTGCAGTCGGAGGGTTGCGGGTTCGAATCCACCTCAAGCCACCGCGTAGGGACCCTGGGCAAGTCCTTCACTCGCAATTGCTCATGCGCTTCGGCGTTAAACTTCGATTCAGTGTCCGCGCTGTAGTTGGGAGCGCCTCTGAGTAGAAATCTTGAAGGGGCGCTATAACAAGTGCTCATACATACATACATACACACATACATAATCTAATCTGATCATTTGTAAAGCTCTTCTCACACCAGAGCTATTCAAAGGCGCTCTCAGCGTGACAGGCCCGAGAAAAGAGAACGGTCTTTAAGCAGCGAAGAGATGCCGGTAAAATCCCCTCCAGAATGCGGCTACG